>WIQG01000510.1:0-78131 GCA_014925785.1 Mycena galopus ATCC 62051
GCGGCGGGCCGTTCTCGGAATCTCCCGAAGTCCAGAACTCTGTGCATGTATGTCTGTGAATAATAGGTTATGCTTCTTTCCTGAAGGAAGAAAAGACCTTATGGGCATCCTCCATCCAAGATTCAAGGAAACCTGTTGAACCAGAAATATTATATCCATGAGTGGGGGTAAGGCCTAAGGCTCCAACTGTTTAGTTTAGGTTTACGGTTGGGCATAGACTAAACCAAAACCAATAGAAAAGGGTTTTAAAACTGTTTAAACAGTTTATAAACAGTAATATTTGCTATAAAAATGTGAAGCTCAAGATCCGGGACTCAGGAAAGCTGTTCTGAGGTTATTCATTGGGTTAAGATGAATTAGCAGCATCGTGAAGTGTCTGGGTGGTGTATTGAGCAAAAAAGCAGGCAGAGGTCAGAGCATTTCCGAATCCGGTAATATCAATCGGAGATCACCGATTCCGGGCCGATTTGCCGACCTTGCCGACCTCAAATCACATTTCCCCAACATCACTGAACATCCGAGATGAAGCCCACCTCACACTGCAGGCACAAATTGCAGGTGCTGTAGGAAATAAATCACCTTGAACACTGAAAGGGTTTAAACTGTTTAGTTTTCATCTGTTTATGGTTTACGACCCCTTATAAACTAAACCAAAATAAAAACCCTTTTATTGGTTTAAAACTGTTTATAAACCAAAACCATTGGAGCCTTAGTAAGGCCGCTAGCGGCAGGTGCCGAACCCTGTTTTGAGCGCGGAAAAGACAGTGTCTAGTTCTTGGGTGGCAATGCATTCCTTACAAATTGGCTTACACGTTTCAGCTGATGGAGCCACGTATGCGTTATAATGCCCTCTTTCGACGTCGACGTACCGAAGGCCGTCCTGCCCCTGGCTGTCTACGGCTACATTGGCTAATTTCCGGTTTGCCCACCGGGGTTTGAGTTTGTGATAAACACGCGGCGCAGGAGAGAAAAGCGAACAGACGAATACGGGGATGCGTTTGTCCGCCGCGTTGGTCCGGGATCGCAGCTCAGTGAGGCTATACTCGTTGACAAAGAGCCGACATCCGCAGAGGACCAGCCACCAGTCGTAATGTTGGAAGACGATTGCGGTGCACGTTCAACAGGTGCCCAATGCTTAAAGGCAATTTGCATTGACGTGATTATGGTGCATCAGAAGTGCAGGATCTACAGCGCCGGCATTCGCTGCCTTCGGGGGGTCGCAGTACTCCTCTTAATTTTTGGAGTCGGGAGGACCTCCAACGAGCGCCATTCCCGCGTCGCAGGCGAGAAGAAGATAGCGCTCGGGGCAGGTGATCACATCAGACGCTGAGCGTCGGAGAGCTGTATTCCAATGGAGTGTCGCCGTGGGGTCCGTCGTCAAAGCCGGTGAACAGAGAGGTACCGCTCGGACTAGAAGACATGGGGTGTCCTATATGCAAGAGCGTACTTTCGCATCCTGTCACGTATGTTTACGTTTCGTCTTTCCGCTCCACGGCCAAGACTGAAAGCATTAAATAAAAACCAATATATCAATAATACAGCATCTCTTGCGCGGGTCGTTCGCACACCTTCTGCTACGGGTGTCTCAGGGAGCACTTGTCGCGGTCTATCCTGTGTCCGTCCTGTCGCTGCACGCTGAAAGAGCGGCCAATTCGCAACGACCAGCTTGAGACGGCCATATCACTCTTACTCCCAGAGATGGAAGATCCCAGCGAAGTGGATTGGAGTGGCGCGTGGAAAGGCATCGTTTTCGGGGGACGAAAAAATACGATTCAGTCCTAGTTCTCCTTTGACTAAAGAATACAACAAATTCACATTCGATTCGACAAGGCCCGAGAGGTGGAGAGAAAGCAAATTTCTGTCGGGATAGTAACAAGCAGCCAGTCAATTCGACAAGGTCTGAGGGGCGGTGAGAAAGCGGCGAGAATGGAAAACTACGACTTAGTTCTCCTTTGACTGAAGAAATACAACAAATTCGCATTAGGCCCGAGAGGCGGAGAGAAAGCAAATTTCCATCGGGATAGTAACAAGCCCCCAGTCAATTCAACGAGGCCTGAGGGGCATTGCGAAAGCAAGTGGAAAACCAAAGCGAGCAAACTTTCGTCGAAGTAGCAGCAGCAAAAATTCAGGGAGAACAACGGTAATTTGCGGTAAGCAGTAAGACAGGTCCCGATATGTACAATAAGAAGAGGATACGATACAGCAGCCAAGGACGGATCCGAGAAGGCTCATTAACTACTGAGAGCCGGCCCTTTATCAACGCGAACTCTTTTAACGCCGTCGTCGTCCGAGTCGTCCAGGTGCAACGTGAGGGCCTTGCGCTTGACAATCATCTTGGTCGGGCTAGACAACGCGTCGTCTTCGCGCTGTGGAAGAGCACCCAAAGATTAGGCAGAAGACAGCAACGAAAGCAAGCGCCCACGTACCCTTCCCACGACCGTTATAGTAACTAGCCTGTATTCCCACCCTAGCTCAGGTTTTTTCGCGGCATGTTGTTTACCTCCCCAGGAGAAGGCCTGGGTCGCGGAGATAGATTTTGAGCGAGAGTTTGAGCTAAGAACAGAAGGATGGCTCACAATAGGGGGAAGAGTCATCGGCATGACGAGGCCTGCGCCCAGGCGATGGAGCTGGTGAAAAGATATAGGACGATAAGAACCTTTGTCGGTGTTGTACACTAGAACCTCGGGAACACGGTTGAACCGAAGATCCGACGTGTCCGAGAGAAAAGAAAGCAACTTGTACGTGTTGTCTAATTCAGAAGCACGGCCCTCCTGAGAAGAGGACAGACAGTTAGAGCGCAAGTACGACAGATTAATTGAAAGGCAGACTCACATCCTGTGTGGCAGTGTTAGAACAAAAGACGGGGCGTCTACCGGACAAGAACATGGAACTGGTCAGGCCATTGTTACTTTTCTTCTTCTCTAGGTCGTCGTGACTCTTGGCAAAAGCCTGCTTCCAGAGCGATAAGCGGATGAGGTAATGAAGGTAGATTCCACTCACAGTCCATTTGTCGTCGAAGGTGTCGTGAGCTTCTACAGCTAGGTCCCAAGCTACGGGACGACCAGAAACGGCATACTCTGCGGTGCGCGGGTTGCTGAATTGACTACTCAACTGGTAGATGGGTCAGCAAGCAAGACGATGGACCGCGGAACCCAATAACAGGGCTCACAGCTGGACTCGCCACAGCAGCTCAAGATCAGTGGGACTCCTGGTAAGGAAGCGCTCGGTTACGAAGTTTCGAAGGAGCACCAGACCTCAGGATGGGACGACGATGTTCTAACAGAAAAGCAGAAGGAATGTAAGTGTTCTGCACGGAAAACATTCCCACAGAGCTGGGGCTCTCCAAAGGGAGTTTGGGGAAGATAGCATCAATCCGATACGTCGAAAGAGGAGGGAGAAGATACACAATATCCGCAGAGGTGGATTTTCCGGGCTTCAAAGGGGAAAACGCAGAACATCCGAACAGGGTGCTCTTGAGCACGCACAGCGAGACCTTCTGCTACAAGCTGCCAAATTCAGACACGAAGTATACGGCGAGACAGCTCCCGCTAAACCCTGCATTCGGGCTCACGTCGCACAACTCCCAGGGAAGAACCTGGAACGCGCGTGCATAGACCTCGCGAGCTGCATATCGATACAAAGCGCATACGTAATGCTGTTGAGAGTGAAGTCGCTGAACGGTTTGTGCATCCTGAGGCCGTTTCGACTGGACACGATAAAAAAACACATTTCAGAGGAGTTGCGACAAGAACTATCAAGAACGGAGGAACTAGAAAAGCATACACTGGAAAGAATGCGCAGGAGGCTGGACTGGTACTATTCCGCGAGGCCCCGGGAAGCTCCCTTAAGGTAACTCCGGCAAAATTCGGTCAAAGCGGCCTCAAATCCCCTAACTTTTCTGGGTCCCCGGGCCTCAAATCCCCTAAATCGGAGAAAGATATCAGGTGATATCACAAATAATGCTATTTTTCGCTATTCTTTCATTTTTTTCGCTCTCCCTCCCGCAGCTGTGCCCGGGACCTTGATTTTTAGGGGTGGTAGGGCCTTCACCACGTCTTTGCGAGAAAGTACCATCCAACGTGTACCCGCAGACTCAGTAAGGCCCATGAGAGAACCTTGAGGTGACTCGGAATTGGCCGGCACAACTTGCCATTCGCGTTCCGCGTCGCGTTTTGGCGAATGAAATTTTGATTTGGACGGCCGATGGGCCTATTCAATAACCACAGACACAAACAAATTGAGCCCAATTGGGCCTGAAATCCCCTACATGGAGTTGGTTTTCCAAATTTTGGCACGAGGAAGAGCCTGAGAGCGCACAATGATGCCGCTAGTGCCACGAAATAGACTGCGTAATGACGAGCACCACATCGCGAGAGAGCGACAAACGCGAGGGCTCACGAGAACGAGACCGGTCACCAAGCAAAACAAAGTGTCTAGCGCAGAGGTCACAGTAATGCAACAGTACCGGCGACACGATAAACAAGACACATAACAGCTGGATGTCATCAAACAGAAGGCGCGAGGGAGCAGAGGATGCTGCCGACATCGCGAGGGAGCAATGCGGCGACGAGTGGGGAGCCTCTAGAGGCAAGGTGAGCCGCCATGCAGCGGCAAGCGTCAAGCGCGGATGCCACGATAACGTGACGGTCAGCAAGGTGCGCAGATGTGAGCGATACCAATAAGGTCGCGTGGACAAGCACTACGTCACGAGAAAACACGGGCGACGAGCGCGGTGTCTCTGGAGAGCGAGGTACTCAGGTGAGATAATCGACGAGCACAGAAGCCATGAAAATACGACGGCCAACGTCGTGCGCCAGAGTAGGCGACACCAAAAAGCACGACGGGGTACCAATCGAGAGCCTCGGGAGGCAGCACCACACAGTACCACAAAACGGGCCATGCAACAAGGTATTGCACAACACCACGAAGTGGGCGGTGTAACGAAGTATAAGCTCGATGCCATGACGGCAGAGCACAGAGCAACAGGTAGCGTGCAGAGCGTGAAGCGGTGGGCGAAGACGAGCGCGATATCACAGATTAGCCATGCGCTGCGATGAAGAGCACGGCGCCACGAAAGGGGCGGTGCCGCGAAGAATTGGCTCGACGCCAAGATGGCGTGGTATGAAACCAGGAACATGAGAATCAGAGATGACAAAGGAAATGTCATAACGGGAACCCGAACAATAGAGCAAGTCTGTCTCGATCGAGATGCGGTATGCATGCCCCAGGCTTCACCGCCTCGGCGCCAGTTTAAATGGTCCATGAACATCGCGAGGGAACGACATAAGCACGGTGCCTCGATAGCGAGACCCACAATGCAAGGGCAAGCGTCGAGTCCAGATGCCCAAACGTCGGTGTCGTGCGTCAAAGTTGGGACACGAAACACGGCCATTGTGGCACGCCTGCGTCGGCGCGAAGGATGCCAATGAGGGCCCTCGGAGAGCACAGCTGGGCCTAAAAGCCCGAGTGAAGCAAAGAAAAGAGAGGAAGAAGGAAATAGATGATGACAGTCAGAGGAGAACGCACCCGACCCTGACATCGTGAAGGGGATGTAGGGATGTTAGGAAAGAAACCCGAATGAGGTGCTGTAGAGAAGAGGACCTGTATGCATACAAAATGGACAGTCAGTGTTTCATTGCGAGAACGGACAGAAATAAAGAAAGGGAAGAGAGACGCCGTGTCTGAATCGAATCGTTACGGCATGACTCCGAAGCAATGCTGGGGCTTGGTGTCGTGTCTGGCGCGTACACTTCGTCAAGTGTGTCTATCCAGGCGTGCTTCGCTACGACGTCGTCCCGCCGGTCAGCTGGTGGAAGCAGTGGAGGATGCCGGAATATCGACGCGTTGGTCGCGCTGGCGAAGTCGCAGCCCCGAAAAAACCAGCAGGGAGGTGGAGTGCTAAGAGCTCGACCTTCCCTAGGCGCTCAAAGTCGCAGCCGATCATCTGCTGATCAAACGGTTAGCAGGAAGCGGTAGAGGAAGGGCGCAGCTAAGTCGAGGTGTCGAGGCTTGCGTAGTCTTGGGGCTCCATCGCGTCGGAGGTAGGTGGGACTCCGGGAGTGTAAAGCAAAGGAGGAGAAGGAGTCAAGGTGATCCAGGTAGTGCTGAAAAAGTCGTGTGAAGTCGAAAAGACGCGTAAAGACGCGAGGAAAGAGGCGTCCAGCTGAGATGGACGTGTGGACGCGAAGTGGTAAGACGAAGAGCCGACTAGCGGCTGTGCTGATCTCATGGCATCTAATCTACACGATTAGATGCTCGAGACGGTCTAGTCTGATCTCTTCTCTGCTTCCTTGCCTCTCACTCAGACGGCTCGCAAGCTCGCCTGCCTGAGCTGGCATTCCGGAGTTAAAAATTGCAAAATTTTCACCTCAAATCCCCTAACTTCGGAGTTACCCTTAGGGGAGCTTCCCGGGGCCTCGCGCACCCGTCACCAATCTTCACGAAGGAGGGCTGAGCCCGAGGCAACAACGCGTGAAAGCAGCAGCGATAGAAGAGAAATAGGAGAAAGCAGAGCCAACGCTATTCAAGAGAGGCGCCCAGACCGCGAGAGGCCAGCCGCCGATGAAGAGAAAATCAAACAAAGTCAAACAGTGCGGTGCAAGGAACTTGCTCTGGACACTCCTTGTGGCGTTTCAGAAGGGATAGCCAAATATACACTAACAAGAAGTGCAAGGAAAATCGTGTAAGGAGCCAAACCTAAAGGTTCGGCAATGATTCAATCCTTGCTCCTGCCAAAATATCACCCCCGAACAATATTTCTTCTATAGAGACATCCAGCTACCATTTAAACGTCGCTAAAAATACTCACAGATCATCTTTATAGTATATAAACAACATTTGTCAAAATGGGGGCACTATTGCCAAATGAAATGGAAATATTCAAGGCAGACGCGAACTGCCCAAGCTTTCGTTAAGTTTCCAAGCTGAACTGTAACACCCGTTCCAGCTGGGGACTTTTGGCGCCTTTTCAACAACTACGCCCTTTTACTTGAAGAAACCCCAGTTCAGATCGAAGAATCTTGTTCCAGAAGGACATTCCTCCATCTTTGAGGGTCCAATCTGGCGTAGTACCTCCTACCTGTCCCCGAAATTCTCAAATATGACGACAAAGTGGTCAAAAATAAGATGACCTGATTTTGAAATATGTAGTTCGGATACTCAAGGCGATGTCGAAACTCATTTCCCCCATACTACCGGGCCGAAATAGACCCAGAAGGAGCCCCAACATTCTCACATAGGAATGCACTCTTCAGACCTTCCCTCTCGCCAGAGAGCTAAATAAGCCGAATAATATCATTAACTAAGTCAATATCTACTATCTGCCCAACGTCTGGGGTTCTGATATCTTTCAGCACCTAGGATTGCGCTGATTACTGGGATTCTTGGTCATAACAACCCTGAATAAATTACATAAGATGTCCATATTTTGTCAGAAGGTGCGCAAGCGTCGGCCCTATGAAATGGCTTCACTTGAAATGCGATTTGATCTCCAATGTGCTCACAAAAAATCTTGCTAGGGGGTACATTCTCAAGTGGGCTGCGGATCAATGCTCGATCATGATCGATCTCTCAGATTTGGCTGTATATAGTAAAGTGCCACACGTTTGATCGGCGCTTAATGGGCGCCAAATAGAAAGGAACCTGATGGTCATGTTCATTGAAGGTACCCAATCACTCTGGGGTAATTCTGAACCGAGCATTTTGTTCCGGATACATGTCCACATTGGCAAATCAAGACAATCCAGCTGATTATCATCCTTGTGAAGTCGGGGACACTACACTTTCCTCTTGCTCTAACACACTTTTTCTGCTTCCCACCATGCCCAATTAGCTGTGTCTTTCTTCTTTAACATGCTTACTTGATTAACCATCCATCAGTACACTGCATACACTGGTAATTTCGACGGTGTTGGGTTACCCTGTCTGTCAAGTGACAAGAACATCTGCCGTGCTTTTGAGGTGCACTGTTTAAATATTACAACCTGGTAGGCACTTCAAATATTCTCCAGAGGACCTCCTTCTCGGAAAACTTCAAATGGAGGGTGCTTGCTCAACACAAACCTTCTTGTCTAACTATCGCTCGAAAATAATGATTGAACCAGTGCTGGTTGTTTCAAAGGATTCGAAAACTGAGCAAAACAGCAAAACAAAATGGAATAAGTGTGTACAAGTACAACATGGGGGATTTGATTCATTTGGAGGGTAATGAGGCACGGGAATGGTGAAGCAAGCACGTGATCTTCATTAGGCTAGAATGAATATCTCTCCCTCGCCGCGACATCAAGCCTAATGAAACACGTACCATGGTGGGCAAGGTGCCAATGAGTGGTTATCTGTGGATGTTAGGGAATTGTTTACGTGTGAGGAATGGGCGCGGCGTGCAGCGGGCTGGTGCGGAATGTGTAGCAAGCAGACAGGTGGCAGTGCAGCGAGGCTCCAAATGCAGGATAGGCACTGTCAACTAAGGATAGAAGGATGAATTGGACGAATTGCATATGCATGAGGGCAAAAAGGCACATTCTGCGCGGCCACAGCTCACAAAGCGCGCCAATTAAATGGGAGGCAGGCATGAGGTGAGCGAGCACTGGGCAGCAAGTGGTAAATGGGCGCTACTGAGGCGAGTGGGGGTTGAGAGAGTGCATTGTTGGCCATGTGCGTTGTAGAACTGCTGGAATCCATTTCTGGCCCAAGAATATGTCCAGTGCGTGTGGCCGGGCAGCAGGTGCCTGTTACAAGAACAACCCTTTCTCGGCCGTCCCGACTCGGTAAGTTGAGCGGGATTGGGGAGTGGCTTTAGGGAGTCATCAATGAAGTTGAATAAAACACTAGGAGAGGTACAGAATAAACTATGTCCTAGCTACTGCTTAAATACTGTGAACGGAACCGTGTGATACTAATTACTATAATTACAACTACTATTGTCCCGGTGGTTACCACGCGTTATTGCTCCATCTGTCATGCGTTAACCGTTGCCTTCGCACGAGGCGTAGCTCCACTATTCCCATGTCAATGTCAAGTCAACAATAAACATCCGTTGTCCGTTCCGTAACCATGTGTCCATGACTAAAAACATATGCTTCATGTATGGCGCCAAGTTCCCGTGTTTTTTTTTTTTTTTGTTTTTTTTTTGTTTTGGTGGTACGATCGGGCTACAAGCAACTAACTATTGGTTAGCCCAGAGTAGCGCGTGTGGGGGTTCGGGCCATAGGGCCCAGGAAATTACAAAACACACCGTCCAGAGAGATGCACAGCTGCACGCCTTGTGAGGCAGTGTGGGGCTGCTGGGCTAACCAATTCCTATGCTACCGCGTCCACGGATTTGGTTCTGGGTAAGTGCCCTGCGACCCACTAAAACTCTGGATTCCTTTAACCAGTTTTCTGGCAGTGTGTCCTCGTCATCAAGGGTGCCTGCCCAGGTGTCTTGGACTATAGCTGGGGCTAAGCGCGGGCAGTTCCGCCTCATGGATCTTCTCGCAAGTACCACATCCTGTTGTAGGCGCTGGTTTATGTCATATACCCATTTATTTATGATCTCTGCTTCTGTCAGCGGGGCTCCGGCCCGTGATATGACTCTTTCGTTGCGCATCTTCCATATCGTGTACGCCGACTCTGACACTAGGATCCGATACAGTCTCTTTGCACCAGGCTTCAACTTCCCTTCATCTTTGAAATTTATCAGTCCGCATCCTAGGATCCCACCAAGAGAAATCTCCGGCCAGACGGACTCTTTTTCAAGCCACAGCGTTTCCGCTGCTTTCCAAATGATCTTTGCTCCTGGGCTTTCGCATTTGACCAGGATGTGCTCGAGGTCCTCCACCTCTCCGCATGCCTGGCACATCGCCCTATCCTCGCACTCTGGTATGTGCATCCAGTATTTTCCTATACGGTGCGCGTTATGCATAGCTCTCCACAAGAACTGGGCCGTGCGTGGCTGGAAGTCTTTGGAACGGATAGCACGCCATATGTCCTCGTCACTGAATAGACGACCCTGCATGTCCATCAGGCGTTCCTTCACCTCATCCAGCATACGGCCTGTCGACGGCCTCGTTTTGAGTCCTTGAGTCTTAGCCTCGCGGATGCCACGGTAGAAAATCTTCTGCCTGTTTCCTTGGAGTTGTATGCCAGTCAAGTTCATCCCCGCCGGCACATTGAGGTCTATCTGTCGGGCTCTACTTCCACCTGCTCCGACTCGAGCCAGCTTTGTGGCTTCACGGCATAGACCCCGTGCATCGGGTGTCTTTGGTGCCACAATAAGTGTGACTTTGCCTTTTCTTGCCTTCAGCTCAGCAGCCAGGCACTTTAGCACCTTAATGTGTGGGACACCCACCCAGCCCTCGCGTTAAGTTCCTGTGTCTTAAATAAGACCTAGAGGTACACGCGTGTCAAACGTCGTCATCCTTGGGAACTTCTTCGATCGTCGGTAACGTCGGGAGGGCGGTATCACGTGGGTCACATGTGGCGTTGTCACGTGCGTTGATCGGATCAAAAACGCTCGAATCGTGACAGTGCCTGGGACAAGCAGCAAGCAAAATAGGGGTCCCTGGAGCCATAGCCGTGATACACGAACATCCAGAAGCATGGAGCGAGGAGAGGAAATGGAAGGGCAGGCAAATCCCAGGGCTGGGATAAATTTTGTGGCAGGACAGGTAAACAGGCAGCAGCGAGCGAGCGGTGGAAATAGAGCTGAGGAGGATTTAAGAGACGTACAGGTTGTATCAACACTTGGTTCGTCCCAAATTTCAAGACAACAGGAGCCCGAGAGAGCCCAGTATTCAGAAGTAGTGAATGATGATGGCAGGGTCGATTGCGAGCTCTGTGGTACAAGTGAAGAGTTTTTGAATGCAGGAGGTTGGAAGTATAATGACAGAGGAACTGAACCTCAAGAGCAGCTTTTATGAGAAATCTTGCCAGAGGGGTAGTGTCAGCCCAACCGCAATTTAGCTGTTGTGTGACACAGCAACCTAGTTTTGATCTGGAAATTTTGGTTAGTGGGTCTCTTATCTTCCTTGTTATATGCTACGTGGCTTGCAGTTTACTTGCACGCCCACCACCTCGAGGGTATTTTGTTGATGCTCTGCATCAATGATTTATGCGGGTGGGCTGCCAAATCTACGTGGATCATTATGACTTCGGTTGGAAGTTGCAAAGATATCTGCTGCCCTTGGGTTTGCTTTCTCGCCTACTGGACAGGGGTCCTACACTTATTCTTGTACTGAGCTGCAGATCTCCTGGAGCACATCTGCAGATTTGGTGCAGAAAGCATCACCTTCTGGCCTTTTTTATCTGAGTTGCATCTGATTGTCAGTGGAAAATCTGTGGATGGCCTATGGCATGTTTACAGATTTGTTGCAGTAGGCATCCACTTCTCTCAGCTCACACTGCCTTCCCGGTCCGAGCGCTCTCCAAGCGCTGGCAAACCAAATACTCTCGAAAGTTTGGTGTGCTGCTGACTTCGAAAAAATGGGATTGAAGATCAAATATTATTTTCTCTTAAATGAGGCCCTCGCATTTTATTCTACGGTCCGTCGCGGTGGCAAGATTTAGGTCTAACAATGGGAACCATCCTAATTGAAATGAGAATGCTCATGTGCCAGGATGTCCACAAATACTAAGCCACTGCGTTTCAAAATCAGCTGCTAGGGCAGCCCATGGTTTGGCAGATTTGGGATGGGGTGCACCTCTCTGGAAATTTTTACCATCCATTCTCTGACTACCATTAGGGAGAATCCAGGGAATTTGGAGATGAGCTGCAAACCATTGGCAGCACATCCACAACAGTTGATCGAAAAATCCGACGCTGGACGGAAAAATCCAGCCCACCGCAGCAAATTCAGCAATGAGCGGCTGAGCCGAAGATGATTGGCACTAAAATTGGGTCTAGAATGAGGAAATTGAGCCTGTTGCAATGACTGGGCGGTAAATCCAGAGAACGAGGGTAGCTCCTCTGCAGACAGTTGACTGCAGAAGTAGGTGCAGGATGGGAAAATCCGGCACACCACACCAAATTTGGCAGTGAACTGCAAACAATGGGTGACTGAGCCGCAGACAATGGGCACTAACATTGGGTCCAAAATAAGGAAATTGAGTCTGCTGCATTAAATCCGGGTAAATCCGCTGATCATCGGTAACTACTCTGCAGACAATTTTTCCCATCCTGCACCCAGTCCCGATTTCACTGCTGATTGCCAGCAGATTCGGTTGGAAGTTGCAAAGATATCTGCTGCTCTTGGGTTTGCTTTCTCGCCCACTGGACAGGGGTCCTACACTTATTCTTGTACTGAGCTGCAGATCTCCTGGAGCACATCTGCAGATTTGGTGCAGAAAGCATCACCATCTGGTCTTTTTTATCTGAGTTGTATCTGATTGTCGGTGGAAAATCTGTGGATGAACTATGGCATGTTTACAGATTTGTTGCAGTAGGCATCCACTTCTGGATTATTTGATCACATTTCCATTTTTGCATCCGGAGCTGTTGGTCTGCAGCTCACCTACAGATTTTTGGAATTTTCTGCAGTAGGTAAAATTTTCCTATCCTGGGGCCAATTGTTGTGGAAATTCCCTCCGGATTACCAACTGATGGAGGACAGCTCAGTTGCGGATTTTCTGCAGCAGGATCAATTTTCCTGTCCAGCACCTGATTTTGCTGGGAATTCTCTGCCAATCAGCCACCGATGGCCTGCAGCTCACATGTGGATTTTGTGCAGATAGATCAATGTTCCTGTCCAGCACCTGAGATTGCTGAGAAATCTCCGCAGATTAGCCACTGATGGACCGGAGCCAGAGCTCACCTGTGAATTTTGTGCAGCTAGATCAATTTTCCTGTCTAGCACCCCATCTTGCTGGGAATTCTCTGCGAATGAGCCACTGATAGCCTGCAGCTCACTTGGGGATTTTCTGCAGCAGGATCAATTTTCCCGTCCAGCACCTTATTTTGCTGGGAACTCTCTGCAAATCAGCCACTGATGGCCCGCAGCTCACACGCGGATTTTGTGCAGCTGGATTGATTTTCCCATCCAGCACCCCATCTCACTTGGAATATTAGGAAGCATTGGCCTGCAACTCACCTACAAATTTCCTGCAGCAGGACCAATCTTCAGCTGGATCAATTTTCCCGTCCTGCCCCACATTTTGCTGGGAATTCTCTGCAGATTAGGAACTGAGCGACTGCAGCACACCTACAGACTTTCTGCAGGTGGATTGAATTTTCCGTCCTGCACCCCATTTTCTGCGGATTTTCTGCACATGCACTGAGGATGGTCTGTAGATCATGTGCCAAGGGCTGCAGATAGCCAATTTTGAAGTCAGAGCCCAATTTTGCTGAAGATTTTCTCCACATATGCTGTGGATCATCTGCGGATGAGCTGCACAAATCAGCTGGTCAATTCCATCTGCAGCTCACCCGCACATGATCCATGGACCATCCTCAGTGCATCCGCACAAAATGCGCACCAATATTGTGTTCTCCCTGCCAAAATTGGTTGGTTGTTTCCATCTGTGGCTCACCTGCATATGATCTGCAGACCATTCCCAGTGCATCCACAGAAAATCCGCACCAAAGTTGGGTTCCGACTCCAAAAATCAGCTGGTTGAACCCATCTATAACTCGTCCACAGATGATCCGCAGACCATCCACAGCGCATTTGTTGAAAATCCTCAGCAAAATTGGGCTCTAGCTGCAAAAATTGGCCATCTGCAGCTCCATCAGTGGCTGAGCCGCAGCCAATCGTCAGTGAAATCGGGTTCAGCATGAGGACATGGAGTCTGCTGCAATAAATGCGTGGTAAATGCGCAGACCACTGGTAGCTCCCCCGCAGACAATCAGTTGCAAAAGTGGGTGCAGGATGGGAAAATTTGGCCCACCACAGAAATTCGGTGGTGAGCTGCAAACAATGGGTGGCTGAGTTGCAGACAATCACCCTCTTTTTAAAATTAAGCCGCTCTGTCTGAAGCCATTTCAAACTCCGCTCGTCAGTTGACACAGTTATACTCCGATATTACCCTGCCTGGCGCCCCTTAAACTCCACTATCAGAACCACCTGCCGGACCAAGAAGAGGATGCGAGGCCGCGAAGTGGCCAAGCAGCCGCTTGTTGGTACTAAAATTGGGTCCAAAATGCGGAAATTGAGTCTGCTGCATTAAATCTGGGTAAATCCGCCAACCATCGGTAGCTCCTTCGCAGACAATTTTTCCCATCCTGCATCCACTCCCGATTTCATTGCTGATTGTCAACAGATGGACCCCAATGGAGCTGCAGATGGCCAATTTTTGCAGCCAGAGCTCAATTTTTCTGCAAATGCACAGTGGATGGTCTGTGAATCATCTGCAGACAAGCTGTGGATAGGATCAACTAGCCAATTTTTGTAGTTGGAACCCAACTTTGGTGCGGATTTTCTGCGGATGCACTGTGAATGGTCTGCAGATTATATGTGGGTGAGGTGCAGGTGGGAACTAGTCTCTCCTAGACAGACTCTTTATATGTTAGCTCGTACCTCACTATATAAAGGTGGGAACAACTAACCAATTTTTACAGTCAGAACCTAATTTTGGTGCGCATTTTGTGCAGATGCACGGAGGATGGTCTATGGATCATGTGCGGGTGAGCTACAGATGGGATTGACCCGCTGATTTTTACAGCTCATCTGCAGATGATTCACAAACCATCTGCAGCATATGCGCAGAAAATCTTCAGAAAAATTGGGCTCTGGCTGCAAAAATCGGCTAGCTGCAGCTCCTCAGGACATGATTTGCAGATTATCCTTGGAGCTGAGCTGCAGTCCGTCTGTGGCTGATCCACACAGAATTCTCAGTAAAAGCAATCAGGTGCTACACGGGACAGTCAATCCAGCTGCACAAAATCTGCAGCTGAGCTGCTGTGCATCGGTTCCTAATCCTCAATCAAGTCTCATCAAAATGGGGTGCTGGACCGGAAAATTGATCCAGCTGCAGAAAATCTGCAGGTGTACTACTATAATCGGACTTGGATTTGAAAATGCACTAGTTCTTGAAAATGTGTTCGCTTCATATCAATTTTTGTCGGATTGCCTTAGTGAGTAGCGGAAATTGAACCGAAAGGTCCTCCCTTTCAGAATATAAAAAAAGTTTGAGGAAAATCCATCCACTATCGAGCAAGAAACAGGCCCGAAACAAAAAAAACTCTGATGGGAGGGGCAAAAGTCTACGGGATATAGTTTACAGCCAGCTAAACTTGATGAGACTTGGAGGGGACAATTATGTGACCTAAATAGACATTTTCCGGGCTCAAATCCGACTCAGGATGAGCACTACAGGTGATTCTAACCACCTTGTGACAAAATGTCACATCGGAACGTCCGCAAGAATGTGTCACGCTCATCTTGACTTTCGCCTGCTGAACTCGTCCCGCCTCGGATTTGACTCCGGAAATTTGTGTACAACAGATATTTAGCCTGCTCAAGTGTATCTTCGAACTTTCATAGAAACCTGTTTGCTGTGAATTATATCTTGCTGACTTTCACCGCTCCTGTCAGTGAATTTTTGCCTCGGGCCTGATCCTTGCCATTACTGGATTGTTTTTTCTCAAAGTTTTTCTATATTATGGAAGGTAGGACCTGTCGGTTCAAATTCCGCCACTTACGAAGACAATTAGACCAGAACTGATAGAAAGTGAACTGATTTTCAGGGAGCTAGTGCATTTTCAAGCCCAAGTCCAATTATAGTACAGTCCATTGATTCGGATGATTCCTAATCCCCAATCCATTCCCATCAAAATGGGGGTGCTGAATGGGGAAATCAATCCAAGGGCAGAAAATCTGCATGTGAGCTGCGGTCCAATGGTGGCTGATCTGCAGGGAATCCCCAACAAAATCGGGTGCTAGATGGGACAAGCTGCAGAAAATCCGCAGGTGAGCTGCAGTCCATCAGTGGCTGATCCATCTCAGGAAAATCAGGTGCTAGACGGGAAATTTGATCCAGCTACAGAAAATCTGCAGATGTGCTGCACTCCATTGGTTCCTAATCCCAAATCAATTCTCATCAAAATGGGGTGCTAGGCAGGAAAATAAATCTAGCTGCAGAAAATCTGCAGGTGAGCTGCAGTCCATCGGTGGCTGATCTGCAGAGAATTTCTAGCAAATCAGGTGCTGGATGGGAAAATTGTATGGCAACAGGGATGACTCAGCGCCCTTTTTAGGAGGGCAGCCACTGTTCCCATCAATTTCATGAACCAACTTTCATTTCACTTTTAGAGCCCGAACAACCTGATCATTAATCAGATCAACTATCTGATCAATCAAACCAGGAGTTCCCTTTTGGGGCTTCAATTGGTTCCCCATCACACCAGGTTCTTGATCATCCCCTTTACCCATTCTTTTATCTTTCATTTACCCTATCTGTTGTGATTTGATATTTGTACCTTAGCTACAACCCCTAGAGCCTACAGAATATAGCCCGTACCTATAATATTGATCCTGTACTTTACACTATTGTAGTCTAAACTCCAGACTTATTTGTTGTCCTTTTTGTGCTTCAGTTGCACTTGTCACCTCAGAACCCATAATCTGTCTGTAGCTAAGGCATCACCACCCAATCATACTGAAGCATCAACACCAAGTCCTGCTGCAGCATCAAAAATCCAAATCTAGTCAATAAATAAACCACCAAATGCCCAGCAGACTCATAGCAAAGCCACAGCAGATCCGTAGCCTTCAGCGCAATTCTGCAGTGTCGCTGAGGTAGAGGAGATCCACAACTGCGGCATCAACACCAAATTCTACTGCAGCATCAAAAATATAAATCTGGTGAATGAATACACCACCAAGTGCACACTGGAGCAGACTCATGGCTGAGCTGCAGCATATTCATAGCTGAGGCCCCAGCACCAAATCCTGGAGCAGCGTCAAGAATACACCCCACCAAGCACCCACTGCAGTAGACTCATAGTTGAGCCCCAGCAGATCCATAGCTAAGGCCCCAGCACCAAATCCTGCAGCATCACTAAGAATATAAATCTGGTGAATAAATTCACCACTGAGTGTCCACTGCAGCAGACTCGTAGCTAAGCTACAGCAGATCCATAGCTGAGGCACCAACACCTAATCCTGGAGCAGCATCAAAAATACAAATTGGGTGAATAACCACACCATGGAGTGCCCACTGCAGCAGATCCATAGCTGAGGCCCCAGCACCAAATCCTGCAGCATCACCAAGAATATAAATTTGGTGAATAAATTCACCATTGAATGCTCACTGCAGCAGACTTGTAGCGAAGCTGCAGCAGATCCGTAGCTGAGACACCAACCACCTAATCCTGGAGCAACATCAAAATACAAATCGGGTAAATAAACACACCACTGAGTGCCCAGCACAGCAGGCATAGTTGAGCCACAGCAAATCTGTAGCTTAGGCCCCAACATCAAATCCCGCAGCAGCATCAAAAATACAAATCTGGTCAATAAATACACCACCGAGTGCTCACTGCAGCAGACTCATAGCTAAGCTGGAGCAGATCCGCACCTGAGGGACCAACACCAAATCCTGCTGCAGTGTCAAAAATATAAATCAGGTCAATCCGAGGACTGTCACGATTCGAGCGTTTTGATCCGATCAACACATGTGACAACGCCGCACGTGATGATACCGCCCTCCCGATATTACTGATGATCGAGGAAGTTCCCGAGGACGACGACATTTGACACCTGTGTACCTCTAGGTATTATTTAAAGACACGGGAACTTGGCACCCCATGCTTGATGCATGGTACTTAGTAACGGACACAAGGGTGCGGGACCGAAGAAGCATGTCTATAGCATGTCTATTGTCAACTTGACGTTGACGTGGGAATAGTGGAGCTATGCCTCGCGCGAAGGCAACGGTTGACGCAGGACAGACGGAACAATAACCCATGCTAACCACCAGGACAATAGTAGTTGTAATTATAGTAGTTAGTATCACACAGTTTCGTTTACAGTATTTAAACTGTAGCTAGGACGTAGTTTATTCTGTACCTCTCCTAGTGTTTTATTCAACTTCATTGACAACTCCCTAAAGCCACTCCCCAATCCCGCTCATCTTACCGAGTCAGGACGGCCGAGAAAGGGTTTTTTCTGTAACAAGGACCCACATTTGCATTTTTTTTCTTCATGTTTTTACACTGGGATTCCGCAGGGCAGCCACTGCTCAATTTTCTGAGAAGATTTTACTTTTTTACTTTTTCAAACTGCAGCGAGAGTCCACAATGATGGTCCCGTTCTGACCTCTTCACCAGTCGCTTTCTCAAGGGCCCACCAGGAGCGTCACTTCTCCTCCTGAAATTTTCATTTTCATTTTCGAACACGGAGAATGCTTGCTGCAGGTAATCTGCAGACCACGGGACCCCGCTGCAGCGTAAAAGATGACACCTACTGGACCAGATCTGCAGCTGAGCCATGAGTGCGAAATCCTGCTCCAGGGTAAAAAATGCAAATCCACTCAGAAAATCAAACAGTGGATGCCTGCTGCAGCAGACCTGTAGCTGAGAAATCTCTGCTGGATCCTGCTGCAGTGTAAAAAAAAATGTGAATCTGCTTAGAAAACATAGCAGCAGATGTCAGGAGCAGCACATCTATGGCTGAGACATCACTGTGGAATCACGCTGCAGCATAAAAAATGCAAATTTGCTTAGAAAACATAGCAGCAGATGCCAGGAGCAGAAGCATCCACTGCTCAATTTTCTGAGTGAATTCCTCTTTTTTTCTTACATTTTTGCGTTGCAGTGACCAAGTTCCCCCGCTGCCAGGGTCGGCCAAGCAGCAACACAAATGGAGCGCGATTCGATACCCACAAATCAGTCATTGTAACTGCCGCCCCGCATGTGAATTCTATATCCTGAATCCAACCCTGCAGTTGCCCCGTACCGCCATTTGCGTCATTCATATTCGTGACTTGATTCATGCCCACGGTGTGTCCAACTTTTAGAGCCGCAATATCCGATCGTACCACATCTAATTGGGATCCAGTGTCGATTATTGCGCAAATTTTGTGGCCATTGGTTTTCATATCTACCTTGATCAGGACTCCTTCACTCTGCAGCTCAGATATGTCCTGACAGTCCGAGATTCAATGCCCTTCTCGCCCACATCCATAACACGCGGTTGGTGGGGGATCGTTCCCACTTCCTCTGTTTCCCAATGCAATATTGTTCAGGTAAGTTGCTGGTGTCGTGGCCAGCTGGACGGCAGGCCCTGTGCTTGGTCCATCTCGTCTCTGTGCAGAACGACTGGGAGGGTGAGCTCGGGGGACTTCAACTGTAGGCGGGCATACACATTTTTCCGCAACCCCATTCCGATCTATGACCATGACTTTGTAGTACATGGGGGCGTATTCACTGTCCTCCAGGCTCATCTTGCTGAGCTTGGTAATCATCTTGGCGATTTCCCCTTCGTTCCCTTGATACTGCTGAGTTCCAAAGTCGCTGGTACTCTTTCTGCACATCGCTTTCTTCTTTTCTACCTTTTTCTTGGTCTCTCTCTTCTTCTTCTTTCGCTTCTTTCTGGCTCGTCGGTAGGCTTCGTACCCAGACTCACTGCCCTCGGATTCGGAGTCGCTATCCATCTCATCCCCTGAGTAATCCTCATCGTGGGCTTCCCGTAATTCCGCTGCTCGTATCATTGTAGACTCGTGTCGATCTCGGCGGAAATGGCCTTTGGCCACATCGTTAATTTCTTTCACAGTATATTGTTCTCGATCCCGTTTCTGAGGGTTGGCTATTAAAATGCGGGTTTCCAGTAACTGGGGCAAGAATTTGTGCACCCCAATGAAGAAATCAGTATTGTAGTCTTCCCGTTTGAGATGTCCCTTGTCTAGAGGTCCTCCAGCGATTTTATGGAACTTCACAAAATATTCGTGCCACTGAGTGAGGTTACGACAAGGCTGTAAACGCTTCTTGGCCACATACTGTTCCACATCCACTGGTTTGTATTTCTGAAATACACGGTCCGCATCGAAGGCCCTGAGCAGTTCTTTTTGGAGGTGTCTCCATTTGCCTTTCGAAAAACTGTCCAGAGCGCGAATAACATTCTGCATGTCCACAGTACAATACCGCAGAATATTTCCGCAACACTTGTGGTCGCTAGTGACTGTTACATCCCGTACCACCACGGACTCATCCAGACCTCATCCGACCACTTCCGGTATACTCCGGTATACATCCGTTCACATTCCGATAACCTCTGGTCATCTCCCGGCCAACTCCCGGTCTACGCCGGCTTACCTCCGGCTCAACCCCGGACGACATCCGGACCACGACCGGATGACTTCCAGTTATCATCCGTTCATCTCCGTCCTCCTCCGGCTTAATGTTCCGGTCTTCTCCGGAACGCTCCGGCTCTCATCGGACTTCATCCGGCCCTTCAGCCGATGACGAGTTTTCACGCAACCGTCTATCCGCCTTAGTGGTAGATCTCCACATGCACTCCAGTTATGCACACATGCTCTATGTTCCCAATCCGTCACCTCCCTTGTACTTATACAAGAAGCTATGTTCTCCTTTTATTCTTCCCTTGTTCTTTAATCAATTTCCTTATATATACTTACCTCCGCTATTACTATAAAATGTCTAGATTACGATCATGTACTTTAGATTGATTATTAACGTTGTTTGGCTTTCCGTCATTCTCCGTTGTCTTGACACTTCCTCCAACGTCCGAGCACTCCGGCCGACAGACTTGTCTTCCGTCTTCCGTCCGACGACCGGACTTGTCGAAAACCTTTCCCAGACATCTGGACTTATACATCCGTGAACCTCCGCATAACTTCCGGATTACCGGACATCGCCCGGCCTTCAGCATATCACCTCCGGCTTACCGAACTTCCTCCGGCCTTCGGCAATTCTCCTCAGGCTTACCGGCCTTCACTTCCGGTAACCCTCGGCCGTCTTCCTTTCCTCCTCCTTCATTCCTGGCCAACCAGATAGTACGCTCACCCTTAAACCTAGCTGTGGTGTAGTGGTCCATATCCGTGTTCCGGAATCCTCTCCCGTTTACTTCCGTTGACCTCCGGCATTCCCGAGCTCGGTCATAACCCATCCAGAACCTATCCCCTTTCCTTCCTTTCTCTCCCCTTGACACGGATATAACAGTGACTTTGTACTTGTGCAGCAATCGCTCATAGTGATCCAGGAATGCCTGAACATCAGTGTACTTCCCAGAAAACATCTTAGGGGCATCTTTGGACCCCTGTACTGGTAGATCTGATACTGACCGTCTATGGGCCAGAGTTGAGTAGGGTGGAACAGCTCCTGTCATGGGTGGGTTCGGGGGCTGAGGCCCACGGGGGTACTTGGACTGATGGAGGGCGGATCTTGGTCGTCCTGAGGTCCATGAGGAAAGGCTTATTGAGGATTCAGAGGAGGGGTCCGAGTCATTCCCTTGGTATCCTGTAGCTTCAACTTGGTGCTTATGCTTCCGCTTTTCTCGTTGTCAGCGGGGAGGGTGGACTGGTTCTTCCTCATCACTGTAGTTAAAGGGTCCTACTGGGGCTCCAAGCTTCTCTTCCCATTCGAGACGCTCGGTGCTATTGGCAAATTTCGCCAGATAAGCCAGTCGCTCATTGTGGTCTTGAAACACGTGTATGGGCGGCATAGTAAGAGGAGGGTCGGCTGTTCGGTGCTGTTCGGCGTAGCCTCGATTAGCCTCGGTACTGTTCAGTGCTGTTTGGTGTAGGCTCATTCAGCCTCGGTACTGTTCAGTGCTGTTCGGTGTAGGCTTGTTAGCCTCGGTACTGCTCGGTGCTGTTTGGTGTAGGCTTGTTAGCCTCGGTACTGATAGATTTATTCGGTGGTGAATCCGAGATGGGCAATGTAGGAGCTAGAACATTATTTCCCCTCGCGGTGGGCTCCAATGATGTGCGACGGATATATTGTTTCCCTTAGTTCCTTCCGAATGTGAGAAATTCACAAGAAAACTAAGTGTCCCAAAAAGTTCCAAGGAATTGCCTTTTCAAGGATTCGGAGGTTAATAAGTTCGATTAGGAAGGGGGTGTGTCAGCAAGATTTGTCAGCGAGTCAACGTTGCTGGCAGCCGTACTGGCTAGGGTATCCGCAATAAGGGATACTGAGCGGTAAGCCGTTCAAAGAAGACTTAGAAACTCAAGTGCACCCATAAGAATTTGCAAAAAGTTAATATTTGCGGACTGCTACAAGGGGGTAAAAAACTGACTACCTAGCTGAAAACAGGCCCCCATATACCCCAGAACTTGAGTCATCCGGGAGTGACTCATTTTGGCCAGAGCCAACACGACTTGGCCAAATGAGTCAGTGTGACTCAATATGGCTCCAGCAGAACTGACTCAGGCGGAATGACTCAAGTATGGCTCCGGCCCAGGAGTCACATGGCTTGTGACCGATTTCTAAGATGTTTTGATCTGATCGATATTTTTAGTCAGTTCCTGCCATTCTCCAAAAACTAAGTGCTCTCGCACTTTATGGCAAACCTTTTCCAGGTATGACAGCAGGACAGAAAAAACAATCCACCTGCAGAAAGTCTGTAGGTGTGCTGCAGTCGCTTGGTTCCGAATTCCCAGCAAAATGTGGGGCAGGACGGGAAAATTGATCCAGCTGAAGATTGGTCCTGCTGCAGGAAATTTGTAGGTGAGTTGCAGGCCAATGCTTCCTAATATTCCAAGTGAGATGGGGTGCTGGATGGGAAAATCAATCCAGCTGCACAAAATCCGCGTGTGAGCTGCGGGCCATCAGTGGCTGATTTGCAGAGAGTTCCCAGCAAAATAAGGTGCTGGACGGGAAAATTGATCCTGCTCACTGTAAAAAGCGAAGGCACTGAATACCAATACCCCCCTATCCTTGAAAATTAGTGCCCAAAAGTACTGCAATCCAGTACCTGGGCACCGGATATTCAGTGCCCAAAAGCACTAATATATAGTGCAATGTGCTCATTTTTTCACTGATATTTAGTGCTTTTCACCATAATTCAGTGCCTCAGGGCACTGATTTTCAGGGGTGCCGGGTACTAATTTCCAGTGCCGTTCACTGTAAATTAGTGCCTCAAAGCACTGATTTTCAGCGGGACGGCCGCGCACTAATATCCAATACTTCTAGGCACTAATTCCTGGTTCTGGTTCAATTCAGGCATGAATGGTATATATTCGTGTATCTAAGGTACATCAATGTATGCCTTACTTGGCAACGGCATAAAGCACCCTGCCGACAACGATGCCTTAGTGAGAAAGAGACCACGAAGAACAAGTTAAAAAATAGGGAATGATTGACCGGTGCTCACAAGTGCGATCCCAAGTCAGCCCGGCATCTTAGAATGTGAAACAACGGAAAAATATGAGAAGAGATTTGGGTGAATTGAGAAGTGCTCACAATCTGCCAATCCAGAACTCTCTTGCCGAAGTCGCCAAGTCCAGAACTATAGAATCAAGAACAAGAAGTAGCGGACGAAGACCCCGAGGAGAACTGGACATAATTGCCTCTGTCGCATGAGAAAGGCTGGATATTACCAAGCTTCCCAATCATTTACCACTCGCTAACATTTTGGGCACTGGATCCTCACCCAAGCCGTGCTTCAGAGCGCAATTACGAGAACCCACAAAACGTGATGGCGACAATCGGGAATGTGAGGAATCGAAAGCCGTGCAAAATTCGAACACGCACCGTCAACCACCCGAACATGCTTCAGTTTCGATAGTATGCAGACAAGGCTTCGGGACAAGTTACCATGGGCAGTAAATTGGACGCAGAAAACACACCGGACATACTTCAAATTTTGAAATCATTGAGGTAGCGAAAAGGTGGTACTAACAAAAGACCGAGAAAACAAATAGTCAGGATGAATATATATGACAGAGCGGCAGAGAATATACCCTTCCAAGGCAGGGAGACGCGTCGAAAAGGCTCTACAGAATGGACACAGTCACCAACGGGTAGATGGAAATAGTCTAGGCACTACACCTTTGCCCTGGCCTGCGAATCGCTCAATCACTGAGAGCGTATCATGTCGCAGCCGCTCGCCGAGGACATCGAGGAACCTCCGAATTCCTTGAGCATTAATGTAAGCTCGAGAGGGAATGGATGGACGGACATACCATAATGCATTGTCCATGCCAAAGTCAAAAAATTACAAGTAAAGAGTCAGCCTTGTATCGTGGAGATTGTACGTTAACTTCGGTTTAATTCAATGGACCACCTGATAGTTCCTCACCTCACCACCGGTCAGGTTCAAATTCGAAATGGAAAGGAGTCGACGTTCTGTAGCCCGTGGAGGAATATTGATAGCGCTGTTCACAAATATCAGACTTACCATGAGTGGAAAAGGCGGTCAGGATGCGAGGAAAGAGTAACAGAGAACAAGTACGTACCACGCAATCGGAGTCACGAAACTTGAATTCGGCCATCAGGGTAGCGAAGAATCTGCAACAGAGATGGCTATTAGAAGCATGAAAAGAAGAGGAATCCGGCTAAAACTAACCCAGGTTGAAACGGGTTGGTTGAATTTGGAGTGGAGCAGATACGAGAGCAGATACTCGCGTGTCGGTTCAAAAGACCTGAGATAAGTCAGTGACGAAATTGAATCAAAGAGGAGGGCGCACCTATCCAGGTATGAAATGAAACATTGTCATGGGGCTGCGGAACAGAACACAAAGAAAAGAGAATGAATGAAAAGGCCAAGACAAACACGGCGGAATTAACGTTGTCACTGAGGCGAATCAACGACGACGATGGTGAGCCAGAGATAGAATGGGCCTGTGAAGACGAATAAGTGGAATGAAAGAGAATAGACAGAGGAAGAAACCGAATTGAAGAGATGGAGGTTCGAAATCGAAAATTCATGCTGAAAGGAAACAATTGCGACGAGCCGTACGACCTTGAAGGTGAGTCGGCAAGGTGGTGAACGGCTCAGAAAGTGCAACGGACGGGGAGAACAGGGTTAGGGAGAGGGTAGGTCAGAGAAGCCGCAGTACAATGGAAGACAAACCTTTGAAAAAAAACGACAATGTGTCAGTGGAAATCGGGGCGGCGAAGGTGGGGAGAGAAAGAAATCTAGGATCTGGACCAGATGCAGATGGCATCAGCGTGATGAGATATATGTGAGGTGAAGCTGCGACCCATATATCTAGCGGTCGAAACAGAAGCACGACAGATGCTAGTGAGAGGAGAAAACAAACCAAGCAAAGAGAGGGGAAGCAGAGCAAGGTGCCGTGCATATCAGCCTCTGTATGGCCTGAGATGCAGCCCTGAGCAATTCGCACGGTGATGTAATGCAGGAATACACGCACTGCCGCACGGGTTCCGATCTTCCGCAGAGAGCGGCCAGAGTGTCATAAAGCGAACTGCACGAGCTCAGATAGCGGCGGTGTGAGGTGGCCGTTGTGGGTGGGCGGGTGTATGTCAGTATGAATCTGATGGCAGTGTGGCCAGAGCCACGCACCTTTCCCCAGTTTTTTAATGCCCAGGTCAATTGGAATACAGAGTAAAGCCTGGGAGGGGGTACGGAAATAACAGTATTACATTTCTGGGAGAAAGAAGCCCGCACAGGGCGCTTTCCCGCCACCTGCCCACCCGTGTCCCAGGTAAGAGTCAAGCGGAATGGGCAGGGACAAAACAGCGGCCATGGAGGAAACCAAGAACTCACTGGTGTTTAAGACTTTGACACTTTTCGGGCCACTGCTATCTTCAAGCACGCCATTCTTGGTGGAAGGGCCAAAATCTATATATTTTGCTCATGAGCGGTTGATTGTGGCCTAGGTGGCATCGGAGGTGCTCTGTGAAAGTTTGAGGTGGTCATGTTAAGGGATTGAAGCAGTCATGGTGAGCCAAGATGGGAGCAGAGAAGGGGAGACGATGGTAGGAAGAGGAAACCAAACATGTCACGCAGTAACGGTCACGTGCTGATCCATCACACCGTCATGGTTCAGGGTGAAGTCGACGGCGCACATAGCCCAAGGAAAAGCTATACTCAATGTCCACACTGGAAATTCAATCTTGCGACATTTCAGAGAAGAGAACTCTACTGTGATATGTACATACATCAACCAGGACGTGTCATTAAAAAGAAATAAAATTGAAAGTAAAATCAAGGAAGGTATTAAATCTGAGGCACATGAATGGTACTAGAAGGAAGGTGTAGAAAACAGAGC
This sequence comes from Mycena galopus ATCC 62051, assembly GCA_014925785.1. Classification (NCBI taxonomy): domain Eukaryota; kingdom Fungi; phylum Basidiomycota; class Agaricomycetes; order Agaricales; family Mycenaceae; genus Mycena; species Mycena galopus. Next base: position 26,110 of record WIQG01000510.1, read on the forward strand.
AACACTCACCCTGGGCACAGATAAATCTGCGCCCAGTAACTGTCAAGTCATGAAGCCAATCAACATACAATGATGAACGCACTTGAAGCAACGGGATGAAAAAATGCCTGCAACCTGTCAAGGAGTTGGTTGGGTGAAGAGGAGAATTGGAGAACTGCATTTGTGGGCAACTAGTCATTGGAGGAAAGACGCACAGGAAGTGGCTGTGCACCCTAAAATTGCCTCTCGATACGGGATATCACGTGGCTGCCATAATCTTCGGCACGTACAGCGTGGAAAACACAGGTCAGCAACCCGAATGGTTCCAGATCCAAGACTGGCATGTTGAAATACATCTGTTGCCTCAGTGATACATACCTCTTAATCCAGCCACTAGCCCGTTGTGTGGCCTTCCCGACTGAATTGCACGTCATTACCCATCACCTCCCACAACAGTGCGCCGCCAATGTGTACCGCCCGCCCGGCCCATGGAAGGGGACTGGTGTCCATCAATACAGTGCGTAAACATCCCTTTCGCACTATTCATCAAGTCATTATCCATTGATACAAGATATGCCATCGCTTCGCTCCGGCATGTGCATTCTGAAATACAATTGATTCCCGAATTTAATGCACCGTCCCAATATGCAACTCGCATTGGTTCTGAATGGAACACCCTTCATTATAGGGGCTCTTCAAAGCAGTAATTGGGGTATAATAACATGCGGCCTCCACTCAGAGCAAGAAAGCTAATGTTAACTATTCTATATGTAGTAGTTAAAGACAGTAATATTAAAATGCCTAGTTACGATCCGTGTTTGAGACATTAAATGGACATCACTGATGAATCAATTGAGGTACGGTGTTGGTTTCCTCGCTGCAAACTTAGTTCCTTGACCAATATCACACCTGATGCTCGTGCAGGCTCTGAAGGTTTGGGCATGAGTTTCAGGAGGATATGCACTGGACAATTACACATGCCCGATACAGCGAATACCCTAGTATAAACTGGCAGACTGCCAAATGTGTGCGTCCTAAAGTTATAGGCACTGGCACACCCCCGTGACTTTCATAATTCTGCCGATGGAGTGAGTATTGGTTTACCTCAGAGTGTACCATCACCACATACCTCAGCCTGTATAGAGTCGTAGGTAATGTGCTCGTCCCGGGGGTCAATTGAACGCCAGGGTAACAGGACACCTGGACATGAAACTAAGGAACTGGAGCAAATCAGGATAGGAGTGGAGGGGCGCAGGAATAAACATACAGAATGGAATTCTCTCTCTTAGCCAAGTAAGAGACACAGGAAAACATGAACTGTGTGAGGCTGAATAAATAAGTAAAGTGCAGAAGGGAATCAAACATTAGCAGAGTTCCAGATAAACCTGTCCAGAAGAATGAGGCTCGTAATTGAACACCTGAAATCCTGAAGTTTGAGATGAGAAGACCCCATTCTTGAGACGACATTCAAAGAGGAAATTGAGCGAATACTTGTGGGGGCAAAGATATTGAAGACGTTGAGGCACCCGGAAATTGAGACATCGGAGCCAAGAATGAACACTCCAGTAGAGGTAAGGGAGGATAATGCGTTTGAAAATCCAAGTGTTTATCTGTTGGTGAGAGCGCAAAGGGCCATGTTACAGACAGGATGCGCCTCAGCCTCCATGATTGAGGGGTCGTTGTCTTGCACCCCTCACTTTCAGCGTGAGACCAAGAGGATCTTGAACCATGGGAGAAATTCTTGAATTCCACAATCAGTCGAGCTCGACGTCTTGAAGTTTGAACATTTTCGCAAATCAATTGGACCCTCCAGCGTCGACCTGAAGAACAGTTGCTGTGAAAGCCTGCGAAGTCGAAGGTCATTCTTTCGCCAGTTTCCTGATTCTTGGGAGAGCATACATTAGAGCATTAGACTGAAAATGTGGAGCCAGGATGATGGTGGGGAGGAAAAGCGCTGGATCCGACAGGCTTCCTTTTGAGTGGGTCTTTAGCGCTCGACCTAAGATCGTGGATGGAGGGGCATGGAACATGCTGTAGTTCTTTGAAGCTATATTGTGATTGCCCCTGTTATTTTGGGTAAAAACGGATTGATCCTGTGAAATCAAAGCCAAGGCACTGGAGCAGGGTGATGATTCTTATCAGATTTTAAGTGCTCTCGAGTGCTCCGTCGAAACAAATAGTTGTACCTCGGGAAATGGTATGGTGTGGGAGAAAAAGGAGAATGTAAATGGATGCACATAAAATCAGTGTATCTGGTTCAGATATGAACACGGGGATTGGTGAGGTGTGAGGGAAAAAGAAGAATGAACGGGGTCAGCTGATATAACAATTGGGCCAATTTCGGCGTAACAAACAGGTGCACTCTGATTCGAGGCATCTTGATAATATATGAGTAATCCAGCCTTAGCCCTCTTCCGCTAACCCCCCAACTTTGTCCTCCCCGTGGACACATTGAATCCCAACCTGGACATGGTTGGCACGCTGGCACTGGGATGTGCGCGCGTTCGCCGAGCAGTACGGGCTGGGGCGACATTTTATCTCGTGAAGGCTGAGGATTAGAGTATGTAAGGTGAGGCGAGGCGAAGAGAAGCGGTCTTGTTTTTGATTTTGAACCTTGAAAAAATGGTGTTGAATCTGCAAATTTGGTCCCTTGCACAAGTGTTGCAACCAAGTGACCACCCAAGTTATTGCCGACTGACCGTCAGTACGAATTTAGGAGATACACACTGCACGGAGACACCCACAATGGTGACCAACACAAAAAACCTTTGCGGGCCAGCGAACATTCCAATATTTCTGTGAACCCAGGGTAGGCTGCGCATTGGGTAGTTTCAAGTCTACACCACGTCCTGAAAAAGCCTCTCCATGTGCGCTGTCTACAGGAACATGTCCAACCTGTGCCCACTTTCCAGCACGTATTTCCCTTTCCTCTGCTCGTGTGTCTACGAAAGATGATTCCCACATCCCGCACCTGTGTATGTATGTTGCAGCTCCCATACACTGCCGAACCGCAACAGCTGCTCCAAGAATGGCTCGTCGCAGCCCTTTTGGGGCGGGTCTGGGTCGATGAGGAAGACGGTTTTGGAGGGCAGGAAAGAAAGAGGCAACAGTGCAGCATTCATCTTCAAAGGGAATAAGAAAGCTCTGTTATTCTTTGGGTGGATGGGGGCCTGGGATGACTCCTACACACATGGTTTGAGTCAAGTGCGTACGCACTGCAGTCCAAATGTTATAGTTTTGGAGGAGTATTGGAGTTGCTGAAGGACCTTTACGTCTGCGATCAAACAATAGAAATGAATCCATGCAGATTCCCAGAGCAATATCATATCTGCCAGAGAAGTAATAGTGCTGAAGCTCCTTTCCATTCACAGTAACCTTTTTACTGTGAAGGTTCTTGTAATGTGCAAAATCAAAAACATCAGAGACTTCGTTTGGGCAGGCCTTGTAGTTGTACCAGTACAGCAATTCGTGCACAGTCTTCAGGTTAGAAAAGAAGCCCTGCAAGCGAGGAATAATCGGCAGATAGCCAAAGAGTCGGCAGGGCTTGCCAGCATTTGTATACCGAGGCTCCTGACAATCAGCAAATGGACAGTATGCACGATCTAGGGCAGCAATGAAACCACTGTGGTTCAATACCAGTCAGAATTGTGATGTGATGGATCATTGCCCAAGTGGAACTGATGTCCATTTTGTGATTGAATGCCTTTCACATGTGCCTGAAAGCAACATGTGAAATTTTAGCAAAAGATGACCAGTTTGAAGGCCTGAATGTTATCACGGTCCTGGTCGGTCAAAATACCGTTTCCTGCACCATTGAATTTAAAATCATCACAAATGATGAAACCTGGGACATATGTGCTTCCCACAGGTTCTGCTTGTTGTTATTGAACATCATCTCATCCAGTTCACGCTCCATGTCTGCCAGGGATTTCGGATTTTCTTCTTCAGTTTCTTCATCAAATGAAATCCAGTCATCGATGCCATTCGGATCAGGAGCGGATTCAACAGAGCCAGAATTTTCAGAAAATGATAAGTTGGAGTTTATATCCATGGTATCAGTAACTCGTCCGGATGTGGATGGGGAGAGGTCATTGTCTACAGACATGCCATCATCTGAAGGCAACACATTGGATTCTGTGGCCCATGCAGTTTTCATGGCCTCGGGAGAGGAAGATCTCCTTATTAAGCTCGTTTCAGATGCGGATTCAGATGACTGTTGATCCGAAGGGTTAGTCTGCTTGTGATGTTTCCTGCAAGTACTTTCTGCCCGTAGTTTACCACATGTTGGTTTACAATGGCAGATTTTCCTCTTTGACTCGACCATGGCCCAAGGTGACTGGATAGAATACAAAAATATGAATTTACATCTGAGAACGCAAGAATAGATCCACATTTCAGGTGAAATGCGGCAGGTGTTTGCATGTAATAGACGCCCAAGGAGGCTCTGGATCAGTCATTAATGCATGTATCACTATGTTGGAGGTTGCAGAGCTTGCCACAGTGTATAGAGCAGAAGGTAAGCCGAATTGTGAGTGGGCAAGAGTCAACACGATGAATGCACGATGCAAGACTAAATACGGCCAACCGGCAGTGATTGCTGCACTGCACCGCCACCGAATGGGATGCCAGAGCTGATGAGAGGCAAATAGGAGGTGCTAGGTAGTTGCACACTAATATGGAGTGCTTTGAAAATCAGTGCCTCAAAGGCACTAATTTAAAGTGAGCATAAAAGCACTAATTCCCAATGCACTAAATATCAGTGCTGAAATCAAGAAACCAGTGCCTAGGTACTAAAATGCAGTGCTTTTACTTTTTACAGTGTGCTGCAGAAAATCCCCAAGTGAGCTGCAGGCTATCAGTGGCTCATTCGCAGAGAATTCCCAGCAAGATGGGGTGCTAGACAGGAAAATTGATCTAGCTGCACAAAATTCACAGGTGAGCTCTGGCTCCGGTCCATCAGTGGCTAATCTGCGGAGATTTCTCAGCAATCTCAGGTGCTGGACAGGAACATTGATCTATCTGCACAAAATCCACATGTGAGCTGCAGGCCATCGGTGGCTGATTGGCAGAGAATTCCCAGCAAAATCAGGTGCTGGACAGGAAAATTGATCCTGCTGCAGAAAATCCGCAACTGAGCTGTCCTCCATCAGTTGGTAATCCGGAGGGAATTTCCACAACAATTGGCCCCAGGATAGGAAAATTTTACCTACTGCAGAAAATTCCAAAAATCTGTAGGTGAGCTGCAGACCAACAGCTCCGGATGCAAAAATGGAAATGTGATCAAATAATCCAGAAGTGGATGCCTACTGCAACAAATCTGTAAACATGCCATAGTTCATCCACAGATTTTCCACCGACAATCAGATACAACTCAGATAAAAAAGACCAGATGGTGATGCTTTCTGCACCAAATCTGCAGATGTGCTCCAGGAGATCTGCAGCTCAGTACAAGAATAAGTGTAGGACCCCTGTCCAGTGGGCGAGAAAGCAAACCCAAGAGCAGCAGATATCTTTGCAACTTCCAACCGAATCTGCTGGCAATCAGCAGTGAAATCGGGACTGGGTGCAGGATGGGAAAAATTGTCTGCAGAGTAGTTACCGATGATCAGCGGATTTACCCGGATTTAATGCAGCAGACTCAATTTCCTTATTTTGGACCCAATGTTAGTGCCCATTGTCTGCGGCTCAGTCACCCATTGTTTGCAGTTCACTGCCAAATTTGGTGTGGTGTGCCGGATTTTCCCATCCTGCACCTACTTCTGCAGTCAACTGTCTGCAGAGGAGCTACCCTCGTTCTCTGGATTTACCGCCCAGTCATTGCAACAGGCTCAATTTCCTCATTCTAGACCCAATTTTAGTGCCAATCATCTTCGGCTCAGCCGCTCATTGCTGAATTTGCTGCGGTGGGCTGGATTTTTCCGTCCAGCGTCGGATTTTTCGATCAACTGTTGTGGATGTGCTGCCAATGGTTTGCAGCTCATCTCCAAATTCCCTGGATTCTCCCTAATGGTAGTCAGAGAATGGATGGTAAAAATTTCCAGAGAGGTGCACCCCATCCCAAATCTGCCAAACCATGGGCTGCCCTAGCAGCTGATTTTGAAACGCAGTGGCTTAGTATTTGTGGACATCCTGGCACATGAGCATTCTCATTTCAATTAGGATGGTTCCCATTGTTAGACCTAAATCTTGCCACCGCGACGGACCGTAGAATAAAATGCGAGGGCCTCATTTAAGAGAAAATAATATTTGATCTTCAATCCCATTTTTTCGAAGTCAGCAGCACACCAAACTTTCGAGAGTATTTGGTTTGCCAGCGCTTGGAGAGCGCTCGGACCGGGAAGGCAGTGTGAGCTGAGTGGATTTCTGGTCCTCGGAGTTTCATCTGATAATAAATCTGCTACTGATAGCACTGAGGGTACGAAACTTGGCCTTTCAGATGGAATCTCCCATGAGCTTAAGTATTTGATTGTTTGCTGTGCTCGCAAATTATTTAGTAAGGAGGAGAGTAAACCGTGCTGCAAACATAGTCTGTTGGCTACCACGCCCATTTACCCGGTATCCTGCGTTATTATGTAAGTTTCCTTTCTGGGGACTCACGTGCACAGGCTAACACGACACGGCCTAATTACATGACGCGTTGCGAGCTCTTTACAAGCCACAAATTGATTTGGGATGTGTCAAATGGGTGAATTATATCTTAGAACACATTTTCCGACATAAAAAAGTTGAGGTTCTGCCACAAATCCTCTCGATGAAAATAAGAGTGGCCAACGTGATGTGGTGGCTGTGGGTTGTCGGATTGTTGATCCGAGATAGTGTTTCCAAGGAAAGAAACAAGATTGGGTGGCAAGAAGAACATTTGAGGCTTGTTTGTGGTCGGTAAGTGTCTGTGTGGGCTCAGAAGGTCAAAAGACGTGTTGAACTGCGAAAGTGAACGAGAAATAATGAGTTATTTGGCGATGTATGTGTGATCCCATCACATCATTCGCTGATAGCACAGGATACCGGGTAATGAGCGCGGTAACCAACAGACTATAAATCAAGCGAGGTACGAGCTACATGATTCTATAGCGTCTGTCAAGAGAGACTACTGCAAACAAGGGCAAATTGTCCGAAACATTTTTGATGGCAAAAGCAAATGGCCTCAAAATCCACCAGTTCTTCATGGAATCCTTAGATCTGGTCATTTCAAAGTTTAATCCCATATATCTCCAATATAGCGAGAGCATTTGGGATATGGAAATCCCACGTCCCATGGGATGATCGGTGGGATGCGGATGGGATGATGGTGGGATTTGTAAGACATCCCATCAGCCGCTGACTTCGACACAGTGGAACAAAACACAGCTGTATAGAGCAACAGCTATTATGGTGCGACCTACTCAGTTAAGGGCCCCTACACCTACTCTTCCGTGAACACGGTGATACCAATGTTATTACATCAAAAGTTAAATTCAAGCCCACGGCATAGACGGCTTGACGGCATCACAGACGGAATATAGAGATTGCCACAGCGCTGGCGTATCAAAATCCCCGCACACGCCGGCACAACACTTCAATCCAGTTGCAGCTGAATATTCGTGAGGCAATGGGGGTAAAATATAGAGGAGGCCGCCAGTACCCCTATTTGACATCGCGCATCAAATTCCATTTCGGCTTACTGTACAATTTCATTCAAATCAGCAGTCACACGTCACGCACCCCTGTGCCGCGACGAATTTTCATCTCAGTCACGGGTCACGGCACCCAGTGCCGAATGTAAAATGCGTGACACCCAGCTCAAATCTCTCTTGGCACTGCAAAAAAGGCAGAACTTTCGGAAATTTATGTCTTGAATGCCGGAATTTTACAAGTGCCACACCAAATTTTGTTGGGTGCCGAAGTGCCGAATCAGTATTTTCGGTCACGGGTCACACCCTATGCCGAATTGAATGAAATTCTACAGTATTGGGTGCCGATGGGATTAGTGTTGCCGCGACTTCAGACTTGAGCCAACAAAGTCGACTCAAAGTCGCCGACTTGAGTCGAGTCAAGTCAAGTCGGGATGGTCGACTCGAAGTCACTCGAGTCGACTTGAGTCGGTTCCGCGGTAGGTCGCGTAATTCAGCCCAAAAACGCGATTAGGAGCATGATCAAAATTTGTGACATAGGTGTCACCATCACATGTACGTGACATTATGTGACAGCCAAAAAAATTATTTTTGCCTTTTGTGTTTTTACGACGTCTAGAGGGCCTAGGATCAATTCCAAAAATATGTCGACTTGGCGACTCAAGTCGACTCAAGTCGACTTGGCCTAGTCGACTTCCAAATGAAGTCGACTCAACAAGTCGCGACTCGACTTTTGGAGTCGCGGCAACACTAGATGGGATTGATGGTGGGATGTTTCGTGGGATTTCCAACTCCCGAATTTCCTGAATATAGCCAAAGATGACCTTGATAACCCAAGTTTTGGATGAGTTTGAAACCACCTCAAATGCCACCCAAAATGATCACGTGTCGAGAATCGTTCTTCGAGCTACTTAAGTTTGTTTCTCCAAGGTCTTTTATTTGCACAAGGACTCTGGTTGCGCAGCAAGCACCCGGCGCAGCCTCGGATCCTTTATTCCCGCTACCGTAAGGTACGGGTCTTAGGGAGCCCTAACTTCAGCCACTTGCAGAGCATCACATTTTTGTCATCTGTTTTTGCATAAGCACTGATTTCTCTGCCAAAATACGTGGACAGCAGAAAAGCCGAATGATTGTCGATGTTGACTCGTAATCTTGCTGAGCGCAATCCCCAAAATTTTCGTCCAATGTCGGATGGACACGTCAAATCACCCCAACCTTCACTCAGCCATCAAGACATCACTTGCTACTCCCATGTCGCCCACACCACTTTCTGTGATGCTCCTCCTCCATTGATCCCAGATTTGAAGCCTTTCCCTTGTCTCTTGGCTTGGTTCTATCCCTGGAGTCTTGGCTTCTCAATCATCGCTCGGGTGACTCGAGGTTGACAAAATCTTTCTGTGCCTTGTTCGTTCTGCGAGGACTGTTGCGCGGGGAACATTGTTGCCAATAAGCATTGAGGAACTGCTGATAGGCTTGAGCTTGTAGGAACTGGCACGGACTACAGAGAGAATACATGCAAGCCCGGCCCCCTTGCTGAGCAGCTATGTCATCAGCAAAACAGCGCCCACCACGATTCAGCGATGTCCCCGTCTTTCTTTCCGTCACCGTCATCATGCTCCAGCATTCTGGTGCGCAGTTCCCCACCCCAACCTAGTGTACTCATTCTAGCAGTCCAGTGTTGTAGTCTGTGCAAGTCCTGTTTTGTGTATGCAAAAGGCCTTTGTTGCCATATCCTCAAGAACTCTGTGACGCACTTGACCCTCCGCCTCAAAAATTTATTCGTTCATTAGGTACCACAAGTGGCAAGAATGGTACCTCAAATTCTGTCCAAGTGCTCGGTGGTATCTCGTTTAACCACTCCTTGCCTCAACGTCCTCCGTCAAGGTCCAGGTGTAGTCTTTTTTTCCCACCACATCTGGTTGTGAGCCTTTAATCGCCCTTTTTCAGTGGAGGTGTGTGCACAACGTGCCGCTCAACCACTTCAAGTGCTCTGGAGCATTGTGTACAAGGTGCGAGCCCCGCATTTGTGCGGTACTTAATGTACTCCCAAGCTTGGGTCCCGGACTCGATCTCCTCTCGCATCTGCGTATTATTCTTGACTGTGACAAGGCAATAACCACAATGAGCGATATGTACTTGCTTTCAATCCTTCGTGTAGGTTACAAGGAATATTATTATTTTTTACCTGACTGAATCTCGAGATTTGGTGATGTCAGGATTGCAGCGAAATCAAACATCTGTTTCCGACTTTGGTGATAGGCTCACTGTTCTTTTGGCCTTTGACACTAGGTAATCCTGACTCCTGATACCTAGTGCGGCTAAACTGTGTCTTTGATTATGAACACCAGATACATTCAATATTGTTGTGAACTGAGCCCCATTTAGATTCTCTGCTGTGTTAAACCCGGGGAATTGATTTGTGCTACTTCGATTCCAGCTTATTCAATTATTTCCCGCAATATCAGCATGAGTGCGTGGATCACAAATGAGCAAACTGGAGACTGTAAGATAGGCCGCATCCATATGCATCCAAGTGACGATCAGTGGCGGTGGCGTGACTGATAAGATGAGATAAGGCGGTTTTCACATCAAACACCCGATTTCTCTGGAACGAAGGCGAAAATAAGAAATCCATCCCGTTACTCGATGCGAATTGAGTGTAGCTCAATGGTACCAAATTTCCAGGGAAATCGGGCTAGAATTGAACGAGTTAATACATTTTTCGTGCTGATCTGTACCCATAAATTCAGTTGGTGCGGTTTTTGGGGGGGAGCAGAGAGCATCCAGAATAAAAAAAGCTGGAGTGGTTGGGTAGAGTTGTATTTGGTTTGATGAGCCATATAGTGAATTTATACATGGGGTTCATGCCCGAAACCGAATAGATATGATCGGCTGATCATGATCCTCATACTTCCACTATCCACATTATTCACATTGAGTGGCGAAGCGCAAAAAAGTGTATTTGAACTGATTCAAATTGTTTGTCTTCTCTGACAGATATGAGTTGTTTCTGAGCTCTCTCTCGAGCTTGAAAAAACCTGCAAGCAAAAAACCGCACCAAATGAATTTACGGGTACAGATCAGCACGAAAAATGTATTAACTCGTTCAATTCTAGCCCGATTTCCCTGGAAATTTGGTACCATTGAGCTACACTCAATTCGCATCGATTAACGGGATGGATTTCTTATTTTCGCCTTCGTTCCAGAGAAATCGGGTGTTTGATGTGAAAACCGCCTTATCTCATCTTATCAGTCACGCCACCGCCACTGATCGTCACTTGGATGCATATGGATGCGGCCTATCTTAGCGTGGTCAAGCTCGAGGATGAGCCATGATATATTTCCGTTCAAAACGAGCTTCCAGTCATGTTCACAGTGCTGCCCGGTTCTCATTTCCGCGGCTTTGGATAACCTAGAAATCAGCTTCAAAATACTGAATAAAAGGTGTGTTGTAGCGCACATAAATTACAATGCACCAAATTGATATTGTCTTTTTTTTGCCGATCGGATATCCTTCCGAATCCGCTTCCAATGTTCCATATCCTCCCAGCTTAAATTCAGCTGAGATCAGAATCCAGTCAGATCATTCTCATCTTTATGTCTCATGCAGCTTGTTCTCGACAATGTCACAGGTCTCCGTCCATAGAGACTGAAGGACGTCCTCATGGTACAAGATAAGGAAAAGGACTCGGATATGTTTCGAACTTGGGATCTATCCTTGACAGAACTTGAAGACGAGAAGATACATGGTACTTAGCGGACTTTGCCGCTTGTCGGCCCTATCCGCCTTATATTCAACTATTCCAATCTCGGCAAAGTCTCGGTGGGAACTTTCAGGCGGCAGATCAGATCAGTGGCGGTGCAACCTGGTCTTCTCATGCGCAGACCAGTGCGACTACAAAACCCGCGCTCCTCAGTGTCTACACTGCGGACGCCCTTTACTTTCAAATACATTAAATCTGCCTTCGAAATTGTCTAGTGCATACCACCTGGCAATCCAGCCTAAGCGACTGCGCCACCTCTTCAAATGCGACCCATTGGCAATGCCGACGCAAGCCACTCTCAGTGACTAGAGTCTAGACCACTACTGGTGCCAGCTTTCACCTTCAGTCTTGTCGCTCATGAAATCGTCGTTGCGCTCTGTGTTGTCGTGATAGCGCCTCCGTGTCCACCACAGCCGACTCTGGCACTATTGCTTGAATACAAGTCACGCTGATACTTACACCCATCGACGACTCTGAAAAAAAACGGATGACAGGGTTTACCTTTTGGAGGTGAGATGAACCATCGGCTTGCGAAGTTAGAGCAGGCAAGCCTGTCTTCTTGCTTTACTTCGCCTCGTTAATGCCTGTCTTCTCTTGTTGTGATACTCACCCACATTCGTCCGAGTCAACGCATGGAGGACCTGCTGCATTGTGATATCAACCACAATATATCTTGCAGCGAACTGATAGCAGGGCTCCCGCCTGCGTTTTCTTCCTCCGATGGCATCTAACTCAGTCCAGTGTGAAAGAGACGAGGAGCTGCACGCAGGAGGGAGGGTATGTTAATTAGCTCCACAATTGTTTCACGCCTACATTGCGTCTAATTTATGCACTAGGATGTCATTTTTCCTTGTATACAACGGCAGCATGTCGTAAGTATGACCTGAGACCAAGTTCTCTGCCATCGGTGCCTTCATGTTTTCCTTCAGTATGTTTCGCAAATTCTTTTTTCAATAGTTTCTGAACTTCATTACAGTGATCTCTTCTGCAATCGTAGCGCCGGAAGCCATCGGCATCGAGGTACCGAAAGAGCGGTTTAAAGAGGAGGATGTCGAGGCACTCGACGGCTTTCAATTCTGCCAACACAAGTACGCTTCGCGTCTTCCTCTGTAGCTATAAGGATCCGACACCTTTCGCCTCAGTAATACTGCGCTGCTGCTAGCACACGCGCCTGGATGGGGGGCACGGCTTTACAGCGCGTCCTGCGGATTTGGCACGCCAGCGCCACCTGGACGCGTCAGTCTCGCACAAGCTGCATGCACTCCCCCCATTTCATGTATTGGTGTGCGGGGCCGGGGCGAATTTTTTCGTCTTTCAAAGGTGTCCCTGGTACACTGATTGTATTGAGTAGCCTGGGGGGATGAGAAAGGTATTCGAATTTCGAAGTCTACCCCGATTCAATGACATCCAGTCGTTCGCTGTCGCCCTGCCTCGACGGCGCTGCGAGTACGAGGCTCCCCTCGCTCCCTCGTTCGCCACGCGCTGCCGCCCGCGCAAGTGTCTCTCCACGTCCCATCCTGGCGTCTCTGGCGTCCTTCTTGATTCCCTCCCCTTACTTCCCCCACGCTCTCCCAGCTCCGTTTACTTCGGCCGCTGGCAGGATAGACGTGCTACGTCATCGCCGCACATGCGTAGATGCTCTGCGCTGCCAACGTGCGCGCCTCCGCTGCATTCTTCAGCAGGCTGTCCGGTGTCCAGGTACACACGCAATACCAATGTTGATACCAACGTTCAGTGACGACGAAACACCGGCACCGCTGAGGCAACTGCTACCGTACGAGCTCATGGAGGACTCAAGTGTGTCGCAGCAGAAGGTGGTCTGCCCAGGCCAAAATACAGAGGCAGACGCCGAAGCGGATGCGGCGCTCGAGCTTGCAGTGCAAAAGGCCGAGCTGGAGTGGGTCACAGAGCTAGAGCTGCTGTGGAAGCTGGACGACGCGGAGCCGCTGGCACGGGAAGCCGAGGCCGAGCTGCTGGGGTGCGAAGCAGAAAACGACACGCTACTCAAATGAGCGGTCGACAAAGAGCTGGCGTGCAAAGGCGCAGAGCTACTGGAGTGCGACGTGGATGACGACGTGGCGCTGCTGGATGTGCGAAGTCGAGCTGCTCAGGTGCGACACGGATGCAAAACTGCTTTCGCGCGACGAAGCCCAGGAACCGTTGCGCTAGATCGTACGTCGCCGCAAGCGCCGCTGCGTTCTCGACCTTCCCATCGAGCGCCACTTGCTCGTCGCCTCCGAGACCTTTCGTGTCTTCTTCGCCCTCCTCGACACACTCAAGTCGATTAAAGCCGGCGGCGAGTGGCCTGAGGCTGTCTACGAGCAGGCCATCGCGCTGCCGTGTGGGCTAGGGCGTATTGCGTGCAAGTGCGGCCTTCGAAAACAAAACCTAGAACGGGCTTCATGTGACCCGGGCATGCGGGCGAGACGAGGGCAGGTGCGAGACAACCGCCAAAAAAGCCTGAGCAGGTCATGGCTCTAGTGAACTAGACGGGGGCAGGCGAGAACGGGCTTGCCTCGCCCATAAGCACAAGCTTCGTGCGGGCGGGGAGACGGAGACGAGGCCGGGCTTGGGCGATACGAGCACTGCGTGCGGGCGGATGAGAAGGGAGACGCGGCGTGCGAGCGAGACACACGAGGCGAGATGGGGGCAGGGTTGGGTGCGAGCGAGACGAGCACAACTTCGTGCAGGCGTCCGGGTGAGACAATGCTGGACGAGCGCGGGCTTCATCGCCAAAGCTGGTTATGGTGAACGAGACGGGGAGGGCGGGCGCTCTGCGAAACAGTAAGTGCTCATTGTCTTTTAGCGCGTTTTTGAGCTCATTTCCCTCTCAGTACCCGCAAAAACTCACCATCAACGCACCCGTCCGTGACCCCAAGGGAAAGAAACGCGCCGCCCCGAGATGAATGGTGCATCTTCGTCTTGTGCAGCGAGCCTTGAGAGCCATATAGCAACCTGGAATGGATCGCGCGACATGGAAGGAAAGAGCGAGCTCTTGTGCAAAATGGGTCGTCGGTGGGGAGGACGAGTCGTTGATCACACGTGTTTTGATATGGTCGGCCTAATTGGGTTGTATCCGTTTGTCTTTCCACGAGAGGCGCAACCTGTTTGTATGTTGAAAATTGTACCAAGCTGATCGAAATACTAAGTAAAGTGTGATTCTGCCAAAAGAAACCGTCAACAGGAGATTTCAGTATGGTTTTGCCACTTTCAGCAAGTGTTTTATTGCCTAGTATAGCAGGTGTTGGCCGATCAATTTGATTTTGTATTTGCGCGCACGCGCAAATGCTGCGCAAATAGTACATTTGGGCACCGCGCAAATGCTGCGCAAATAATACTTTCGCGCGGCGCGCAAATGTGGCGCAAATATTGCGCAAATATTAAATTTGCGCAAGACTTGCGCAGGATTTGCGCGCCGCGCAAACATAGCCTTGCACCCAGTGATATCCGTCGGAGGAATAGCTGCAAGCGTATTGCCATTGGCCAGAGCCCAGGTAGTTCCTGATTTCCCGACCATGCGGCTTTTGTCATCCAAGATATTTGAAAACACCAGTCCCCTGGCTGACTGATATCACTTCGTCTGTCTATCCCTTTTGTCTCCTGCCCCTTTCCCATAGCTCCTGACCATCGGATCTTATTCCCCTGGCCTCCAGCTTTCCGTAGATATCCCTAGTGTAACCTTTTCCCAGAAAGGTTTCTTATTCCCAACTTCGCTTCCTCGGAATAAGATCAATCCCATCAGATTGTCTTAACCGACCTTCGCTTATCCCGGAATCCCTCCGGCATAAGTTTCCCCGACCTCACACGCCTGTCACATGGAAGGCCTTTCCTTCAGCCGAGCAGAAATAAGCTTATTCCCGCATGTCCCGTTTGTAAGTATCTCTGGCTTATTTCTCGTTGTGGAAATAAGCTCCAGAAATAGTCTCTTTAGAGGTTTGTGGGCTACACCTTTCCTCTACGGTTTTCGAGGCGAGCACTGCCAGTCCGCAGGGTAGTCACCTACCCTTTGTACCCGTTACTCTGTGATCCTGACCCTGCCAGCTATACCGAGACCGTATACTAGCTCTCAGAAATAAGCCTATACTGTAATCAGACTATTCCGAAACGCGCAAAAAGTGCGGTGTTTAGGTATAGTTCAATTCCAGACAGTTCACCGCGAGCGCCGTGTAGACTTATCGTCTCACACTGTGCTCGCAGGTAAGCCCACTTACCTATTCATCTTTACATCGTCTCACACTGCGCTCACAGTCAATTTAGATCTGTCACGTCACTCTAAATAAATTTCCCCACCCACCATCCCTACTCCACCTTGTTACATTCTACTTAGTTCCCAGATTTCTACTCAGTATCCACATGTCCCCTCGTAGCTAGGCTTGAGTCTGATCCCTGATCAGCGCTCGAGAGCTTTTGGACCTCAATACATCTTGTGCCCAAACATTTCACTCTTCTCAAATCTCTCCCGCTCTCCTCTTCCCGACGTACCGCGCAGAAGGCTAATTAAAGCCGATATCTGTACCCGAGCTGCCCCGCCAAGCTACCACGTGCTAGATCATCAACGTCACCATTCTCGTAACTGAGGCTCGTGGCAACCGCCAAGAGGCTCTCACCGTGGAATTCGCCACCTACCGGCCGCTCAACACGCCAAAAACAGCTTCAACAGCTGAGTTAGCCAGCTCAACGGAGGTCGGCAGGCTCTGCCGACAGAGCCTCGACCGACCTGTGCCGACCCGCCTCGGTCGAGCCTCTGCCGATATGGCCCCGGAATGCAGTGAATCAAGCGAGGCACGAGCTACTTACAAGTTACAACTGATTCTATAGTGTGACTAAGTGTCTGTCAAGAGAGACTAGGTGCGCGCCAATTTTGAATTCAATGTCCGATTCTAAGACTAATTACATTTGTTTCCTAGGGCCTCTCAGAGGCTTCAAATGCTCCGAATTTCGGGTGGTTCTTGCTGGGGGAGATGAGAAAGTTGAAACCATACTTAGATCATCAGTATAGGCTCAAATGCAGCAGTTATGTATAAGTATGGGGCAGGTCACCGATACCATTTAATGCTGATTTAATTTCGTCCTGATCAATGACTGTGTCTTTGATTTGTAGCATGAGTGCTGTAATGAGTCGAGTCTACAGAATCGCCGACTGTCCTGGAAGTTGGAACTGAAGGCATCGAGAATACTCGGAACTTCGTCGCGTGAGTCATCAAGCATACAGATTTCTATTCAAAGTGCGACAAGACACCATGAACAATTGTTCGAGGCTGCCTAGGGAGATGCGGTGCCATTGACTCAAGGTATCGATAATCAGAGACCGTCAATTGCAAGTGTGCTGATCCTGCATGTCAGGTCTGCAGAATCAACTATTGTGCATCGTGGATACGCGAATATCAGCATCATTCGGACTCACATTGCCGCCGCACACCGAAGGTTTAGTGTTGTCGGATGTTTGAGATTTCGACCTATCCTCGATCTTTACCAGCGACCGCGGGGTCTCCGAGAAAGGTATTTTATCAATGTTGTCAACTTGGCATTGTTCAACCATTGACACAAATATCCAGCTCCTGCTTTAATTCGCGCATCCCATTAAATTACGACAATTTAACCCTAAGTCCATATTCCCGGTATTTCTGTGCTTACAATGACGTCCTTTTTTGAAGTACACGTTCAGATCAAAACGGCGGCCAAAATTCCTGCGCCGAGAGCCATTGCCAGTACATTGACCCCGAGGGCGGTGGCGGCACTGGCGGTGTTGGAACTCGATGGCGCAGAGCTAGTGGGTGGCGCACTTGGGGAAGTTGCGCTGGGGCTGCTAGGGGGAGAGCTGATGGCAGGGGCACTGCTCGGAGGTGCCGTTGCGCTGGCGGAGGTGGAGGTCGCGGAGTTCGACGCACTCTCAAAGGTCGATAACATATTGATCGACTGACTGGTCGAATTGCCGTTGAAGCTACTAGTAGTGCTGAAGGTGGCGGTGGTCCGTGAGGCTCCCGAGACTGAGCCGGAGACCGTGAATGAGCCCGATGAGATCGACCGACTTGCCGTCGACGATTGTGTGGAAACTGGACGTGAGGAGTTGGTCGAGAGCGAAAGCGGGACCGAGATCGAGCTGCGGGAATGTAAGATTAAATGGATGTTCCTTGCGCGTGATATTTACCGGTGGGGGGGATTCGGGCTTGGTACCGCCGCTAAGGCAAACGGAACGAAAACTAACGCAAAAGAGAGGGTGGTAGCGTACTTCATGGGGGATTTTGAAGTGCCTGGGAGACCCTGAAAATTCGGACCTTGGTTTATATAGCCTCACAGGTGAAACCGCGGAATGTTTGATAGATGTGCAGTTGATCTATAGGTCAATCATCGCCGTTGCGGAGAAAACAAGGCTACATGTCCCCGCGTGCACAGCATATGCATGGGAAGAAAAAGAAATAGATGAATCCATCATTAGCCATTGGATGTCGTTATTCGCTTCAAGTGTTGCCGTAAATAAATGAAGTTCTAAATTCTCTGAACACACTGTTCGGTAGGCTCGTGACCAGCCTGCCTACGAAGAGCAACCAGTGCGGCGAGCGCGTTGCGGCAACGTGCTCGCCACATGTGTTGCTCATCGCAGACAGACTGGTGACGAGTCTAACTATTCGGTGCAACGGTCGTTGGGTTGGTGAAGGGGATGTCGCAGTGTCAATTGTCACCACCTTGTGCCAATATTAAAGCCGTTCATAGACCGGCGTACCAGTCGCCATCTTCCGGATAAAAATCGCCGTGATCATGTTTTGTGATCACCGCCAATTCACCGCCAAGGAAAGTTCAACTTCGATGACCGTAAACGGAAAAGGCGTGATTCCATCAACTTGATCCCCGGAACTCCGGGAGACCTCGGCCCGCTTCTCCGGTTTGTCTCTTGCCACTACTTATTTCGTGGCGGACAAGAGACCTCTCATGCAGAGTTATCTGTTCTTGGTTCGTCGGATGGAATTCAGCAGACGAGTGAGCTTTGCGTGATTTCGTACGAATCGTAGCTCATTCAGTCCTCACAGCCCAATGCCAGATCCTTTGCCACCACCGGAAGTCCGCTGAGCTCTCCTGCAAAACAACGATCCACCACTTAACATACACGTTCCGACAGTCCGCCATTTCGTCGTGACTGTGCGAAATCGACTGCGTGTTGTACCCGTAAAGAGGGCTTCCCTTAATGCTGAGAGTTGCGCCTCAATTTCCAAAACGATCCCGAGACTTAGTCTCACTTGTAGTCAGACTCCACGAGATTTATGATAGTTGATAAATCTTTTATATGGACCCGAGACTGTACTTGCACTCTGTCGCTATGGAAGCGACCGTTACTGCGGACCAGATGGTCGAAATAGAGAATGATATCGCTGCATTAGACGAACAAATCACCAGCCACGAATCAGAAATCAGTACCGTTGACGGTTGAAATTAATTCCTTCCGCCTCATGTGAAAGTACTAGTATGCTCACGGGCCGCGAAATTTATGCCGACTATCTCAACAGTGATTTGTGTTCAAGACAATTTTCTGCGATGTGAGCTCTCATTGGCCGCTAATACAGAAGCTTTATCCCGATCCAAATTGCCTTACACACCCAACCCGTGCATTGCGGAATCTTGGAGTGCCTCAGAGGTTCGGACTCGTGAGATATCTCGCTGTGCTTGCGCGAAACTATCGAAGGTTTGAGATGCGTGTTTCAATCAAACTTCAAGCAAAGGTCAATCATCGCTGTGTGCTGCGGTGTGATGGTAGTATTCCTCGAGGCGAAATAAAAGACCTTGGGCTGTCATCGGTGTCAGAGGTTAGAATTCCCACCCGGGCCCTCTGTAAGTTTGGTTTTGGTACAAAGTGGCTCGGCCGGGGATCTCGGGGTTGTTGAAACTGAGAATTCACCCTTGAGTTCACCTATATGTAACACTGGGGGAAAAATCCCAGGCATGTGGTTCGCATGTCAATGATCCATGGGACAAAGGTGTAAAGCACCTTTGTCCCATCTTTGTTTTTGGAGGTGGAACAAAGATGAGATAAAGGTGCTTTATACCTTTGTGCCATGGATTATTGACATGTGAACCATATGTCTGTAAGGCATATGGATTTCATATGCCCAGGCTTTTGCCCCCAGTGTAACTTGCATATCGGCGGTACATAAAAATCATGATTCCGACGTCATAATATTGAATGGATCTTTCCACCGGAAATTTGGCAAACACGACCGAAGGTAATGTCACCGCCGAGTTCGTGTTGTCTTTGGCTGCAACAACGCGAACGTGAATAACCAAGTAACAAGCTAAAATCGAGTGTATAACACGCAGTGGGCTGTGTGATTTCAACACCCGCTGCTTTAGGGGAATGAATTTAAAGACGTACCCGTCTCCGATTGAGCGCCAGCTGGCGGCGTCAGGAAAACTGCAAGCAGCTATGGGCACTATGGAGCACTTGGCTAGTGCTGCCTAGCGCTGTCAAAGGCATGAATTTTGATTCCGCAGATGAGAATATTGTTCCAAGTCCTTCCCAAGTCATGGTTTCTCCCTGGATGCCTCTTGGTAGTGTTTTGAAATATATAGGAGAGCATTCGCCGTCATTCACATATGCGACTGACTTGGTGCGCCTCGTCTTTTGAACCTCCGATTATTCACATTTCGAAACGGAATCTAACAGTTACACGACGTAATCCGGGGCCTGATGTATTTACATTCTGTAAACGTCGTTCATGGAGACCTGTGCGGCGTGAGTGAACCATCTCTGCATGAACCATTGCCGTTTACTCGCCATCCAGCGGAATATACTGATCAGACAAATACGATTTTTCCGACATTCGACCTGTAAAGGTCACACGAAATTTTGGATGAGGACGGATCGACTAGCATAAAATCATCATGCTCTGAAAACTGCTTGAGCAGGCTAAATAGGTAATATTGCTCACCCTGGATTGATCCCGTGTAAGTTAGTAAAGCCCAAGAACAGAACGCTTCAATCGACTATTGATCGCGCCTCAGCATAAGCAGGGCGGGGCCGGGGATAAAGGGAAAACCCATGAGCCACAATACCATGAAAAAGCCGAGCAGTTTTTTAGATCTTCCATACAGCGCATATGTTCGAATCATCAATATAATTGTTTTTCGAAGTTAAATTGAGCGGTTTTACAGAATCTAACCATGATACCGATACCGATACCGAACCCTGAGTATACTGCGAAATGTCAGAAGACGTTGCAAGCATCCCACAAGCACCAGTACTCACTTGTGATGAATTTGTCAAATGTAGTGCACGTCGAGGGATCAAGGTTCACACGGGCGTCTATCCGGGTTGAGAAACAGTTTAGTCCAGGCTCGAGGAAACTCAAATCAACTCACTCATACTTAGAACGTCAAGAGAAATGTCAAGGAAGATTCCATACCTCGACCAGTTACAGACATTTGATTAGACCCCAATTGGATTTCCAAATATAGCAGTATTGAAACTCACTTCAGCCGCTACTTTAAAAGAAAAAAACCCGTACCTGCAGACTGAAGTTCAGTAGGGTATCGTACGTCTGCCCAGAGATCAGATTTCCCTTTCCAAGACAAAGTCGTAAGAAAGCAGACCAGGAGTCAGGGAGGCAACTATATTCTGTCAGGATCGTCCTCGGTAAACACCGGACCCACCAGCGATGTACTAGGAGGTTAATCAGAACAGATTTGAGTTACAAGCCGATAATGCTCACTAGTCTCTCGTAGACAGACGCTAAAAACGAATTTTGCTCGTACTTTGCTTGTTTGTAAATGCTCACAGAGTCCAATAAAAAATCAGACTGAGACCTAGTGGTGGCTGCAAGAGGATCCATGGCTACCAGAGCCGTTCGAAATTCGAATGGTGAAATTGAATGGGGTCATCTTCCAGGCCTGGCTTCTAAGTTCCTTTAATACAATTGTGCATCCAGGCACCATGATAATAACAGTCGTGTCTTGGATACTGATGGGGGAAAGATTATCATCTATTCGTGTTTTATAGAAGTAGGGCAGACCCACAGACAAGTGAAGAAGTATCAAGAATCCAGCATGATGGATTTCCATGATTTCTTGATACTGTGCTATTTCAACCAAAGTATTCGGTCATTTGGCACGGACTGAATCGAACAGTCGTTGAAAAAATAGCCATTAACTGCAGGCCGCCTTGAAACCTTCCACTTCGGGCACACTGTTTGTGCCTGCCAGTCCATGTGTAAGCAGGAGGCCTGAGGGCTGACCACTTCAGCTGAATGAGTGGAGCCGACTAAAGCCGCTTTTTGACAGAGAACCGCAGGACAGCCGGCCCGGCCAACCGAACGTCTCCCTGTCTACTTCGTTCGGAACAGTTCAACTCAAGTTCATCTGCGGCGCTAATTCCGCGCAACGCAATGCATGGTAGTGATGGCACCGCCGTTCCTCAGTAAGTTGTTGTCAGCTCCTGGAAGGCAGGCATAATGAGCTGGGAGCTGAACATACAGCTACAAATCCAAAACCCATTCTGCTACATCGGAGGCGATCGAGAATTCGGAATCCAGACGTTACTAGTAGTACTTGATTCATATTTCTGATTTATTCTCCGACTCATGCTCCGCCGTGCAGATCTGAATTTAAACCCTTGCGCAGCGAGCCAATTTGCAAAGTTTCCAGAATTACACCTCAGGCTGTCTGAGTCCTCCAAATTCCGACAGCTTGGGCAACGCAACTTTTACCCAATTAATCTCCACCGTGACGTCAGTATCAGCTTATTTACTATACGCTGCACTTCAACATTGGAGGACTCTCGAGTTCAGCTCCGGCAGAAACGTGGTATGTAATAGGCGGCATCAGCAAAAGCTGGGTCCATTTGACGGTAACTACGTACCGCTACAGAACACTACAGATCAATACGTAACGTGGGACCTTCGCTACAAATGGACCCAGCTTCTGCTGATGTATCTTTGTTATGGAGAGATGTGCACTGCCACCTTGAGCCTGGGTGTACTGTAGTATTTTGTTCAATTCATAAGCCGTTTTTTAGCTTTTTTGCTGTGACAACCTGACCCTTTCGTAGCCGAACCTAATTAGGCTATTTGATCCGCTGGCAATGCTCGGCTATGTGCAGCTAGCTCGGCTAAGCCAAAATCGCCTCTGTGACGCAGTGACTTACGAAAAATTTCGTAGATTTTTGGCTGTGTGACATGTGACAAAACGAATTGAACGAAATACTACAGTAGTATGTTTCGAGGCCATGCAAAAAAAAGAACCTTTAGCTATCGTCAACGTTGACGAGTTGAAACTCCCTATTTCCACTACATCAGGAAAACCGACCCCCACTTGATAGCGCTTTCTAGTACTGGCCTAGTTACATAGCAATATCTAGTGTCTCTAGTTACTACCCCCCTATAAAGGTGCTAGACTAGCAACAAGTGACACTAGACAACACTAGGCGGCACTAGGCGAGCACTAGGCGACACTAGGCGAGCGCTAGGGCAGCAAACACACACACTAGTGCCTGGCGCATAGTAGGCCTGCGTTGAAAATCATATAGCCACTTAATTTGTAATGTGGACAATGAGAAAGAATGTATATTCTAAACTACAGATACATGAACCAACGGAACGTTATGCAAACACGGACTAGCCACTGTAAACTGTAATAAAATAAAAGAATCCAAGTCAGAGACATTAATCCTCAAACGGAAAATACGGGACACTCACAGAAACAGGCTCGGGAACCGTTCCCACTCTGATGCATTCCTTCCCACAAATCCTGATCACATGGCAGACTCTCGACGCCAACGGGCTCGAGACATATCAAGAAATTTGAGGATTATGGTTTTAAAGAACAGCTAGAAACTTTGAGGGATTGAGGGACATGTAGACTTGAGAAAAACTCGAGAGCTTGACAGATGCTTGACAGACTTGAAGCCTTGAGGCATGCCTGTGGCGTTGAGCAGATCAGGCAAGGAGGGTGCGGCAGAGGTTGCACAAGAGAAGCAGCTGCCGAAATAGAAGTAGACTATCATTTGAAGAGAGCGCAATTAACATGGAGGAAGACGAAAGGGCAGGCTGACTGAGAGAGAGAGATGGGGGAAGAAAGAGAGAGGGCACCCGACGTAAGGCTCCAACAGTTTCTGTTTGTAAACGTTTCACACAGTTAAAACTGTTTTTGTTTCCGTTTAGTTTGCGCACTTTGGAAAACAGTTTGTACACGGTAAACACACAGTTAAACAGTTGAATTTAATGTTCAATTTTTGGGGGGTAAGGCGAGCAGTCCGGCTGAATCGGCAATGCCATATTTGCGGAGCATTCCACTTGTCACCTCAGGTATGTAAGAATATGAGCCGTCTAAGCTATTCCTCGCTTCTGCTTCGGGAAGCATGTATCCTCGCCACCGACCCTGTATATCCCCCGTCCAAATTACTCGTGGGGATCGTGAGCGGCCCTTGCTGTGGTGGAAGGTAAGTTAGATATTTGGTTTCTCATTTTTTTCAAAATTCAGTTCAACTGTACAGGAGTTCGATTTTCATTTCCCAGTTGTGTCGCGTATCGCACGAGACTTTCTGGCCATTCCAGGGGCTAGTGTCTCTGTTGAACGCCTCTTCTCCAAATCCCGCAACTTATGCCGTGAAACTCGCAGCTCATTGAAGGCGAATACGATCATGGAGGCCATGCTTACGAAGATGTGGGTCAAAGAGGGATACTTCAAATACTGATACCATTACACCATTTGCCGTGCCAATTACTTACTACAAAAAACCGTGTGCAAACGTTTGAAACAGTTTTTAAAATGTTTGTTTCCGTTTCTGTTTAGTTTGTGCTCAGCCACACACACAAACAAAACAGTTGGAGCCTTAACCCGACGTCGTAGCCACGTCGTTCGTAACCATGTCGTGATTGACAATCATCACGCAATTGCACACATGCGTCGGACTTTAAAATGGACTTGGAAAGATTTGAGAAGTTGTGCGTATTACAATCTTATTAACAGAACTGTTGTTTTCAGAGGTAGCTTAAAAGGTAGATGTGTCAAGTAGCCTAGGAGCGCCCAGTGGTACATAGTATGCGCATAGTGGCAAGCCAAGGTACACCAGCACTAGGCGAGTGCTAGGGGATCACTATGGACGCTATGACACTAGGGCCAAATAGGACTCACTAGGGCTCAGCAACGGTTTTCCTGATGCTATGAAAGTTCCGCTTAGTTCAATTCTTTCAGTACAAAACGGCTCGGCCGGGTATCTCGGGGTTGCTGAAAAATAAAAAGCTCCCCTATAAAACAGGTCGACAAAGCAAAAGCCCTTCGATGTAACTTGCATGCTCGCGGTTCATCTGTTAAAACAGCAATTCGCACGTTATACTATCGAATGGATGCCACGGCCACTTTCCGCCGGGGATTTTGCAAACACAATCGGAGGCAACGTCACCGCCGAGTTCGTCTCGTCTTTAGCTGCAATAACGCGGACGTGAACAACCAAGTGACAAGCTAAAATCGAGTGTATAACACGCAGTGGGCTATGTGATTTCAGCACCTGCTGCTGTTAAAGATTGAGACTTACGTGTCTCCGATGGGCTTGAGAGCCACCTGACCAGAAATCGGTTAGCAAGCTATGCGTTATCTAAATGGATCGAGCACTCGCAGGAGCGTCACTTTGAAGCACGACAACAAAGATGATGCACACTGAAATTTGCATTTTTACATGACAGACATCGGATGGAAGGCGATTTCTTACGAAGCATAACCAGATAGAACATGACGCCTAGGTGAAGTAAGCATCGAGGCTCCTGCGGATAATCTGGACTAACCGTCACGGTAAAAGCTGACAATAAGGCGATGCGATTTGAAAGCTAAACCGGCCTGCCGGTCTGATATATCTTTGTAAAAATAGAGGAATTGGGAGCGGAAATCTTACATGTACGCAATGCTTGCCATAAAGTCAATAGCACTATAACTGAAAACTAAGAGGTCAGCAATGTAACGCCAGCGAAGCTCTATCTCACCAGTTTCCCCGGCCAGCAGGCCCACGTAACAGAGGAGCAGAATATTGTTTGAACTGTATAGGTCACACGAAATGCTGGATGACAACGGCTCTGGCATGAAATCATTAGACTCTTGAACTGCTTTCGAGCAAGCTAAATTACTCACCCTGGATTGATTCCGTATAATTTAGTACGGCCCATGTGCAGAATGCTCCAATCGACTGTTGGTATCAATATTAATCGCAGTTCAGCATAGACGACGAAGAAAAACTCACAAGCCACAATGCTATGAAAAATCCCAGCAATTTCTTAGATCTTCCGCATAGTGCGTATGTTCGAACCATCAATATAACTGTTTCTCGAAATTAACTTGAGCGTTTTTACAGGATCTAGGCTGACCTTCTGTGATGCCCATACTGAACCCCGAATATACTGCGAAATCTCGGACTAGGTCGTATTCCTCGACAAGAGCACTCACTTGTGATGAATTTGGAAAGTGTAGTGCAAGTCGAGGGATCGAAGTTCACACGGGCATCTACCCGTCCTGTAGAAACAGTTGAGTCCGGACTTCAAGCAGCTCAAATCAACTCGCTCGTACTTAGAACGTCCAGAGAAATTTCGAGAAAGGTTCCATACCTCGCCCAGAGGTACAGACATTTGATTAAACCCCACTTCGATTTCCAAATATAGCGGTACTGGAGGGACGTCGACGCAATCAGAACCTTAGCCAATACTCCGGAAATAACGCGCACCTCCAGACTGAAGTTCAGCATGGTGTCGTAAGTCTGCCAAAATACTCAGATTCACTTCTCCAAGACAAGGAAGCGAAGAAACTGACCAGAAGAGTGAGGCTGGCGACTACATGCCGTCAGACTTGTCCTCAGTGAGCACCAGACTCACCGTTAATGTACTAGGAGGTGAATGTCAGAACAGACTTGATTTTGGATGCCGATAATGCTTACAGAGTTCAGTTGGAGGTCAGACTGAGCGGCAATAGGATCCATGGCTACCAGAGCGCTTCGCAAGTTCGAATGGCGACATCGAGTCATCCTCTAGCCTCCAGCTTAAATACTATCGAGGCGGATCCAGTCACCGTGATGATCGCGGCGGAGTGTCTTGAATGTTCTCGAGGGTGGGATGATCATCGGCCACGGCGGACTATCATTGGTTCGTGTTCGATATAAGTAGGTCAATCGCTGTGCCCCACCGAACGTATCAAGAATCCATCTTTGGTAAGATAGATTCCCATGATTTTTGTGCTGTTTCAACCCAAGTCTTCGAACACTGTTAACAACACCGACCTAATCGAATCGTGGCCATTAGTCGCCGCCGAGCCATCCTAGAACTTTCGTCAAGTCCCTCGCGATGGAAGATGCCAACGCACCTCCTTCGTGAAAGCTGCAATATTTGTGCTCCAGTCCATGCTTGAACCTATGCATGCGGGCGGTCGTCAAGTTCGTGGTTGTGTTCGGAAGGAGGTTTCGAGGCTGATCAAGACGCCACAATTCATTCCATGGGTACGAAACAGTGACAAGCAATGTGCCGTTGGCATTGACAGCGATGCTGGATTTGAATTCAGTGTTCGCCCATAATAGACTCAGACGTTTCCGTTGTCATTGGCAACACGTACCTGGAGTTTTTCAGGTGCCGCACAAATTTCAGACCCATGGGCGCTATCTTTAGGAGGAGGAGGAGGAGGAGGATGTATTAACCGCAGCGGTCCCTAAAAGGAACAAACGGGTACTGTACCGACGTACAACATGGCCTCTACGATGTACGCTACAGACATTAACGCATGCCAATCGATGCAATAATATACTGACCAATGGCCGCATACTTCTCACGAAACGAACTACGAAAACGGGAAGGAACTAATTCAGAACGACACCAAAACCCGGGGGAATGTAGCGCTCGAACGCATTGAAGACCGCCATGACATCGCATACATATTTTGCGACTCTTTTCACAATCTTTCTTGAATCCAGTAAACGCCGAAGGAAATCATAATCAGACAGCTGTGTCCGCGCCACCTCCAGAGCAGGATCTCCTGCCACCGCATCCGCAAGGAACAAAATCCTCATGCTGATAAGCGGGGCATGCCCACTACAGGTAAGGAGAGCGTTTTCGCTCGCAGACTATTTTGATGCATCTGTCTGAATTCTACACCAAAATTGAAAACCCGGTTCTCGGATAATGCGGAGCCGTCCCAATAGGACGTATAAATGATCCAAGCGCCGTCAGAGAACGCATCGAGGACCTGGAAACTCAGTTCTGCTTCTCGTTCAATTTGTGCCGTCCTAGACCTGAACCCAGTATCATTGGAATGTCGCAAACAGCCTGGGATTTATCGTCCGCGCTGCTGTGGATGGTGCAAAGCTGGGGCCTGTTTGGAAAATAGAGCCTTAGACCATCTGTGCTCGTCAGGTGTTGCAAGTCGGGTTCCGGAGCACAGAGTGGGAGAATAATAAAGCAGAATTATGAATCGGCGAGTCGGCTGAATAGTTATTCATCCATGTTCGACGTGAGGAGCCTAAGCGGTGAAGCGTGCTTCTGTGGAGACATCGCCTCCATGCTAAATCGAGAGCAGTGCGTTCAAGAAGTAGTGGGAGTGTGGAGGCGGTTGCCCGTATCCTGCGCAGGTTTGTCATCCAGCGTTCTTGGGTCCTGGGTACATCACTTCGACAGAAATCCATTATTCAGAACGCATGTCAACAACACAAAACGCCCAGGAAAAAGAGGAAAGCCAGCGTCCGTACATCGCTTTTCACCGTAGTGCAGCACCACCGTCGTGCCTCTTGGCGACTAATTAAATATGGGACAGGTAGTGGGGAATATCCATCCTAATAACTGCGTCTCAGGCAAGAAGCAACTGTGGAGTGAAGCCTGTTCAACCGATAAGGACGACACTCCGACCAGGAGACATGGATTGGACATACGGCTAGATTACGGCCCCAATCCAAAACCCATTCTGCAACCACACAGCGAGGGCGATGGAAATGAAGATGGAAAGTATGAGGGCTACCCGCTGCCACGCAGGCGGAGTCGGTTGGTCAAACCGCGGGTCGTGAGGGTAGACGATTGGTGGCGGTCTGGTGAGTTTTTCTTCTTCATCCTGGTCTTCAAAGAACGTGGGGGAAGCGGGAGACGTTACGCCGCGAGCATCGCTCTGGTCTGAGGCCAGCAGAGTATAACCGTGGCGGGGCCTCATCATGGCAGGAAGCTGGATTGTGACTGGTAGCGACGTGGTCACCGTGACCATGCTTGTCACTCTCCGTCACCACAGAAAAAACAAGAAAGGAAGAGGCAAATACGGTAGACGTTGCGAAAGCCAATACACCTCCCTGAATTCAGTCGCAGTACCTTGGCCGGTTGGATTTGAGAACGCCTCTCCAGGCGCTCGCGGCATCTGCCATCGAGATTCGATTCAATTCAGTGTTCACACTTTATTACTATCTTTCCACTCAGTGCTCCGCAGCGCAGACTTGAAACACATGGCGGGCACAGATAATCCATGGGTCAATCTCTGAGCAATATTTGTAGCGAGGCCACAAAAACTCACCAGTGCGTACACGTGATACCCGTTTCGTTTCTCTTTTGTGTTTGGGAAACAATAAGTTCGCGAACACAATAAACTCGTCCGTATCCCCGATGTCGTGCGCGATCATTCGGGTATGGGTGCGATGGCCACCTTGTTTCTCCGACACGCTACTCTCCCGCCATGTCTGCAGCTTCATACGCCGACTTGCCTACAGCCTCATACGGCGTCAAATTGACCAGCTTCGCAATAGCTTTCAACATATGCTCTGCCCTCGGAATGTGCTCTCTCGCTCTGGTCGCAGCAACGGCCCATTTATCTTCCACGGTTCATCGGAGCGGGCTGTGGTTTAGACACATCATCTCATGGATTATTATCTATTCGGCCTCCTTTCTGCTCCTCGTCGGGAACCAGTTTACGCCCACTCCACCGTTCGGACTGTGCATGGTCCAAGCTGCTCTCATATATGCTGCTCCAACGTTGTCTGTTCACTTTTCTTTTATTATGGTTACTCCGGCACGTTGACACGGCACCATCCAGGCCTACCCTCAGTGGCGTTTGTTTCGTTGTCGATGTGCGCGAGATCCTTTTCTTATTTTGGGATATGACTGAACCAAGTTCGTCAGCTCTCCGTTTCGTTGTCTTCCGCCATCTATGGGAAGACGAAAATGCGTCCGGCATTGTCAAATTTTGTAAATCCACATTTTTGCCTCAAAGTCGTACCCCACTGATATCTCTATCATAGCTGCTCGTTTCCCCGCAAATAGTCTATGTCTTGGTTTTCTTCGAAGCCCTGCTGGTAAATCACATCCTCGACCCGGAAACCACTCTGATATCTTCTGCAGGTAGTTCAGGAACCCGGTATCGTCGTCCGAGACGTCGACCATCTGTATTGTCACATCACCTCACCCATACCGTGCGTCGCTCGATTATACAGAGTAAAGCCGACCAATCCCGAGTCATTCTAGGACTCTAGTCAGCGCCTCCATCGTCATTTGCACAGGGATAGTCATCGTGCCCCTTGAGAGTGGGGAATCCACGCTTCGTTGTATGCATGTCGCTAACGATTCACGAACCTCAGTCTGGATAGCTGTTCTCGTGTGCCGGAACTGGGATACATTCCGGCGATCTAATCTCAGGATGGGGGACCCGCACACGTCCTTGACGATGCTGATACGCGTCGCATTGTACACTGTCATGTCCCTTACGGGAGTGGGGTCAGTCGAGGCAGAACTTTAGTTTGGATTAATATTCACGCTCATTTCTTTCATTGCAGGTTAGGCTCCATCAGCCTGGCCAGCACATCCGTGCCCTACTGGCAATTAATATTGCCAATTGGTTGGTGATATCAAAACGATCTGCCCCCATAATTCTCATTCATCGCTAGTTCCCTTCCTCGCCGCCATCACTTTCGGGACACAAACGGCAACCAAATATTTTATTCCTTTGGCCAGTGTTTTGATTGGCAAAAATCTAGGACCTCATGAGGTGTTACGCGTTTTGGAGAAAATCCGAGGCGGAGACGTCAGACCCGAAAGAATCAACGGTATATGTCCCGGTGGTTTGAGACGTGCACATTGTGTTCTGCCAATGTTATTGAAGCCTCTTACCATTATGGTGACCTGGCTCGACTCCCTTTGATGTATATTCCGTCTGTATCTATAGTACTTCTCGACTACACGTTTCTTGCATTTGATGAAATAATGCGAAGGCGAAAACAAAAGCGCTTCGCCCCCGCCCGCGCCACTTAGGTTGACGTATTTGTTGGTGGCGTAAATGCCTCGATTGAAACTTGAGCCTTCTTTTAAGGAGGTTGGAGGTTTGTGCAGGAAATTGTCCGAAACCTAAGCCAACAATAATTTTGATCGAGCCGAAAATCCGAGTTCAGCGGATTCGTTGCAATTTGACCGATAAAGACAACGCATTTGCCTTTCTCGTCACACCTGTTGAGGTTCCAGGTCGAATAAATGATATAATCCAAGTCTGGATGCATGCAAATTGGTCTGTGTGCAGAGTGAACCTAGTTTAAAAGGGTTAAAACAAACAAACAGTGTATGTATACTTTGATAAAAAAACAAAAACAACTTTGGGCATGGTTTTAGATTTTCAGCCACTGTTGCTTTGCGCAAGGGAATTCGCACCAGACTTGTGGAAGAAAGTCGAGCCGGTTTTGCTTGCACTCTGGAGATATATTCATTTCGTGGCTTGTCTTCGATGAGTTTTTGGCACTTGTATAAGACTTTTCAATGGGTCGGAAGTTAGTGGGCTTTCCACCTTCCTAATCGAGCCGAAAGTGTTGGGCTTCCGAATTGGGCTGTGCGGGAAGTTGAAACTCTGTCGAATACTTCGTCAGGCTGCGATGACAATCCGTTCGGCTGCTTTGAACACCCCCCCCCCCGCTTGATGTTCGTCCCACGAAGTTTAGACACGTCAAAATATTTTGGATACAAGTACAACAAGTACAGCGACGATGATACACATTAATACAAGGTAGTGTCCCAGGGTGAGAAAACAATTAGTCCCAGGAAGAGAAGACAATTAGGGCAACTGGCGCACGCTACAAAGCGAACTCCAAGCTTTGGGGACCTTTTAATATCCGTTGTGGCCACCGTTATGGCCGCCATTGTGGCCTCCATTGTGCCCGCCGTTGTGCCCGCCATCATGGCCGCCATTGTGGCCTCCATTGTGCCCGCCATTTTGGCCTCCATTGTGGCCTCCATTGTGCCCGCCGTTGTGCCCACCATCATGGCCGCCATTGTTCCCACCCTTGTGACCTCCATCTAAGAATTTTCGAGTTAAATCGGGTGCGTATATGTTGAGTCAGAAAGACTAACCGTTGTACCCATCATTCCCGCCGCGCGGATATTGCCCACCTTTGTGGCCACCGTCGTGTCCGCCATTGTGACCACCGTTGTGCCCACCGTTGTGGCCTCCGTTGTGTCCACCGTTGTTGTGTCCACCGTTGTGGCCTCCGTTGTGGCCGCCATTGTGGCCTCCGTTGTGGCCGCCATTGTGGCCTCCGTTGTGACTTTCCTTGCCGTGGTCTCCACCTGAGATTATTTCAGAGTTGTATCGAGGACGCGTCGCATCAGAAACGCTTACCCTTGGGATCATCATCACCGCCGCGCGGGTAGTTGTGGCCGCCGTTGTGTCCCCCGTTGTGGCCGCCATTGTGACCGCCGTTGTGGCCGCCGTTGTGGCCTCCGTCGTGCCCGCCATTGTGCCCGCCGTTATGGCCTCCGTCGTGCCCGCCATTGTGCCCGCCATTGTGGCCTCCGTTGTTGCCGCCGTTGTGGCCGCTGTTGTGGCCTCCACCTAAGATTATTTCAGAGTTGAATCGCGTATCTGTCGAGTCAGAAAGACTAGCCGTTGTACCCATCATCCCCACCACGCGGATAGTGACCTCCGTCGTGCCCGCCGTTGTGGCCGCCGTTCTGCCCGCCGTTGTGGCCGCCGTTCTGCCCGCCGTTGTGGCCGCCGTTCTGCCCGCCGTTGTGGCCGCCGTTATGGCCTCCGTTGTGGCCTCCGTTGTGCCCGCCGTTGTGACCTCCATTGTGCCCGCCATTTTGGCCTCCGTTGTGCCCACCGTTGTGACCTCCATTGTGCCCGCCATTTTGGCCTCCATTGTGCCCGCCATTTTGGCCGCCGTTGTGGCCGCTGTTGTGGCCTCCACCTAAGATTATTTCAGAGTTGAATCGCGTATCTGTCGAGTCAGAAAGACTAACCGTTGTACCCATCACGCGGATAGTGACCTCCGTCGTGCCCGCCGTTGTGCCCGCCGTTCTGGCCGCCGTTGTGCCCGCCGTTCTGGCCGCCGTTGTGCCCGCCGTTGTGGCCGCCGTTATGGCCGCCGTTATGGCCTCCGTTGTGCCCGCCGTTGTGACCTCCATTGTGTCCGCCATTTTGGCCTCCGTTGTGCCCGCCATTGTGACCTCCATTGTGCCCGCCATTTTGGCCTCCATTGTGCCCGCCATTTTGGCCTCCGTTGTGCCCGCCGTTGTGGCCTCCACCTAGGATTATTTCAGAGTTGAATTGCGTATCTGTTGAGTCAGAAAGACTAACCGTTGTACCCATCATCCCCACCACGCGGATAGTGGCCTCCGTCGTGGCCGCCATCGTGGCCGCCGTTGTGGCCTCCGTTGTGGCCTCCGTCGTGTCCGCCGTTCTGCCCGCCATTGTGACCTCCATTGTGCCCGCCGTGCCCGCCATTGTGGCCTCCGTTGTGTCCGCCGTTGTGGCCTCCGTTGTGTCCGCCGTTGTGGCCTCCTTTGCCTCCCTTCCCGTGGTCTCCATCTACAGTTTTTTTTGAGTCGAGTAGCGTATGTGTTGGAGCCAGAAACACTGACCTTTACCATCATCGCCGCCGCGCGGATAATTGTTGGGGCCGCCGTCGTGCCCACCGTCGTGCCCTCCCTTGTGCCCGCCCTCGTGACCTCCCTTGTGTCCGCCCTCATGACCACCCTTGTGCCCGCCGTCGTGTCCGCCTTGGCCTGCAACGCATTAGATCTATCCGCGGAAAACACCAGCGCAGCGCCGCTTACCGTGCCCGCCCTTGTCTCCCTTCCCCTTGCCGTTCCCATTACCGTACCCGTCGTCCCCGCGGGCGACGTACCGGATCGGCGGGCAGCAGTTCTCGCCCTTGAGCTCGAAGCCAAGGGGGCAGATGCGGTTCTCGACGCAGCGGCCCTTGACGCACGAGTTTTCTTTGCGGCAGGGGCTGCAGTTCTATGTATTTGCATCCGCGGTGAGCACATCGCGCTGAGGAAGGAGAGTAAAGAGCAGAGTCCTACCTGTTGGTGGTTGGACTGGGTACCACCGGCGGCGGCGGACGAGACCGCGAAGATCGCGACGAGTGCCGCGAATGTGGCAGCTGAGAAACGCATTGGAGTGTAAATGTAGTAGTAGGGCGCGCTTGGAGGAGAGGAGAGGAGTCGAGGAGAAGAGCTGGAGTGCTGGAGAGTCGGGGAGCGGACGCAGGGCTTTTATAGGAAAAGCCCCTCCATTCGAGGTAGAGTCCACGCAAGACAGAGTTCCATTCGAGGGTAGATTAGACGAGCACCAGGAAAGTGGAACGAAGAGTAGGCTGGGCTTTGGGCGGTGGCGCGAGCTGCAGTAAACCGCCAAGTGAATGTCCATTGGAGTTCGAACGGGAAATATTGAAATTAAGCGCGCAATTTACGCGCTGGAATGCAGATCGCAAGTCGAGAGGAAGTCCATACGGGTTTTGGGAGCTTGCTTTCGTTCGTCTCTGTAATACTCTTTCCTGCAAGGTAGCGCCACGGTCTCTCGGAGCCGTTGGTAAATCCTGAAAGAGTCGAAGATCAGATTAGAAATCGCGTATTTCGAGCCGTCATTGAAGTTTGCCCTTGAGTACATTTCATCAAATTCGCCAAGAGAATTGCACCGCTGACCTCGCTGCGCAAATTTCCGCGACGCGCAACGCAATACGTCGAGGGTGTGGTGAGCAGGAACTGTTGCACAAGGATCTATCTAGAACGTTGTTTGGTCAATTATTGCGTTTATGTTGATGATAATTTCATCTCGCCATACCTGCATCTCAGCAGAGAGAATAGCGCAGCTGACTTAACGAATCCAGTAATTGGTATTTACGGAAGCTGAGGAAATGCGGCAATTAGTATATACTTTGGGCGGCCTGTGTCAAAGCGCGTTATTTCGGTGGCTGTGCAGGGATCTCGAAGGATCTTCACCTCTGAACCCACTCTACGCAGTCGTACCTCGTACTATTGAAGGTTGGTGTGGAACAAGGGTTCCGCATCCCGCCGAGGTGTCTCGAAATGCAAATGGTGCCGGTGCTGCTTGACGATTTATCACCCTAATCCTGCACGCGCGCGCCAAGACCTCGAAACAAATTTCCGGTCCAGTCGTGCGCCTTGACTGACTGTAATTGCGCTTGGCCATGCGCACGGTCGTGAAGGCGAAGGCACCGAGGCGTACTATACACCATTAAGGGCGAGTATGAATGAATATGGCTCTGCTCTGCATGGTTCCTAATTAGGTAAGTATGTAAGAGGGCTAAGTATAGACAGACTCACTATAACGCGCTTTGATTCGCTGCGAGTTAATTAGGAATAGGGTGGGTTGTTGACGGCTGACAGAGACTGCGACGAGGAAGACAGGTTCGCCGCGGCGAGGGGCCTTTGTAACGACGTAGAGCTCGTATAGTGCGGTATAGAATAATTCGAGAGCAACCCTGCGCAGCGAGTAAATCCAAATCCGAGGAAGTGGAATGAAATGAAATGGATAGTGATCATTGCGTACGTTGCTCAGAAGACTCCAGTGAAATGGCGAAGCTGAATTTTAGCCAGAAAAGAGACATAGTCGCCGAGTAACGTCGCCAAGCGAATGGCGCCAGCTTCAAGCATTTAGTCGCCACTCTAATATTTGACAGAGACAAGGTCAGTGTACCTGAAGCCAACTCAGGAGCCCCCCAGAATCGATACGTCGCTCAGTTTCTGACCCACGCCACTAGAACCTTTCTCCACTGGCTGGATCCGCAGAACTGGCGAATCGTCCTACGAGTTCAAATGCCACTTCACCGACGCAGACTCCACAAAAGACACGATTCTCGGATGATACCAAGAATCCCCATGCATTCGTTCAAATCCACGCAACCAAAGACGTTGAGGAAAGAAACAAGAAGGCGGTGCATTTTGATTGCGGCTGTGTGGCATAGAATTGGATCAATGCGGAGTTTAGAAATCACCTTGGTCCTAAACCAACCATTTTCGGCTACCCAACACCGGCCTCTGCGACTCCCAAAGCCCTAATATCCTCCCCATCGTTCTCTGGGATACCATGGTGCACATCCTATCCTTTCCCTATGTTCCCCGGATCTTTATTGACCGATATCTAGTCTCTTCCTCCCACTGTCATGCGCCGCCTCATGCGCGAAATCACGCAGCTCAAAAACTCTCCACCGGAGGGTATTCGCGTTCAAACCAGCGAAGACAATATGCTGGACCTTACAGGCATCATCGAGGGGCCGGGTGAGTGCGCACACGCGTCGCCTGAGACATGCACTGACCCGAGACGTTCCAGAGGGAACACCGTACGCCGGGGGTTACTTCAAAGTCAAGTTCACGTTCACAGAAGAGTTCCCTGCTGCGCCACCCAAATGTCAGTAGGCGCGACTTGGTATTTTTCGAAGCTAACAAACGCCATTCTACCAGGTCGGCTCGCGACCAAAATCTTCCACCCGAATGTCTCAAACGCGGGCGAGATCTGTGTCAACACGCTGAAGAAGGACTGGAAGGCGACGTATGGGATCGAGCACATTCTGGTCACCGTCAAATGTCTCTTGATCTACCCGAATCCCGAGTCGGCCCTGGACGAGGAGGCGGGCAAGCTGCTACTGGAGGACTACGGCAGCTACTGCAGTCGCGCCAAGCTCATCACCAGCGTACATGCCACCCCGCGAGTGCGCCCCGTAGAATTCGACACCCCCACAGTCTCGGCCGAATCAAGCTCAAGCACCCCGACTGCGTCTACATCTGCGTCCACGTCCACGTCCTCCTCCGCCGCACCCACGCCTGTGCCCTCCTCACCCGCAAAGACGACACCCGCACCGACACCCGCGCCCGCGTTCACCCTCCCGATAATCACCCGAAAATCCGCCTCGCCCGTGCCCCCGCCAACAACGCACGCGCTGCCGCTCAAGTCCTCCCCCGGCTCCAACGCGGGGCACATGGGTCTGGGCGAGAACGACGGCGCCGTGATGAACACCAGCAAAGACCGGCACATCTCGCCCTCACCGCTCGGCACCGCCGACGCGAACGTCGGGCTGAGCGTCGGCGTCGTGCCCGCGAGCGTCGCGTCGTCTGGGACGAAAGCGGTCAAGCGCGCGGCGACCGGCGGCGCGCAGAGCGGCGCGGAGAAGCGGAAGAAGGCGCTGAAGCGCTTGTGATCCTCCCTCCTCTTCGTCTTGGTGCTGGTTACGCGTTGCTCGACTGTTGCTCGATTTCTTTACATCTAGCGGTGCGGAGCGGAGGGAGTCCAGTTTAGGCTACATTGTTTCTGCGCCGTATATTGTGTTCTAGCTTGTTTCTCATTTTCCTTGCATACAGTATATATCTACACATCCATCCTTTGCGTTACCCCATCACATCTGTACGGACCACCAGCGACTGATATCGAAGACTTGTGTATATTTTTGTGCCCTGCGTACATCGCGTACATCTACATCTCGTACAGATGTTGTTACTAGTGATACATTATTGTGTAAATTCCCGATTCCTATCCTATGGATATGCAAACGTGATGAGTGAAAATCGTGATGAGTGAAAGCGAAATGAAAGCCAAATGAATGTGGAGAGCACGACGGCTCTTGTATTCTCTTCCCCTCTCCGCGGCGTGCCCATCCCCCACGCACGCCGCCGAGGTGAATGGCAGGCCCACGTCTTATCTAGTACGTGTGCCTCCGGAACTCCAGGCTCGCATGGTGCAGCGCCTTAATCGCGCGCTCCACCTCCCCGCTATCCGGCCGCTCCTCCGCATTCGCCGCCCAACAGCACTGAATGAACGCCCACTGCGCGTCCGTCACGAACGACTGCGCCGGCCGCCGCGGCTTATTGCCCTTGTGGATCTCAATCACCACCTGCGCGTCGGTCTTGATGTAAAAGTACGGCATGCGCCCGGAGAGGATCTCGAGCGTGACGCTGCCGAAGGAGTAGATGTCGCTCTTGGACGTGAGCGCGACGACGGGCGTCTCCGCGTCGTCGTCATCGTCCAGATTAAGGCTGTAGAGCGAGGCGTCGGCCCATCGCACTGCGCCGCCGATGCAGGACGTTAGAGACGAGGTGCCGCAGAATTCTACGACGATGCTCGAGAGGCCAAAGTCGCACAGCTTGGCCTTGCCCTCGTCGTCGATGAGGATGTTGGACTGGAGTGGAGGCATGAGCATTAAACATGAGGGAATTAAAGTAGACTCCTCACCCCCGTGAGATCGCCGTGGACAATTCGATTCTCGTGCACTACACAAGTGAGAGAAAGTTAGACCGGCAAAGATATGATGTGAGGAAGACGAAGACTGACGATAATTAAGCCCATCCGCTACCTCACAAAGGAGCTGCAGGCGATCCGTCATGGACAAGATGTCCCCGCGGCGCTCCATGTACTTCGACACGCTGCCCTGCTCGAGCCACGGGCACACCATGCTGTCGTAGGGCCCGAAATCCGAGACGGTCCCGATGAGCTTCAGGACGTGCTTGTGGTCCAAGCGCTTCCAGACGCCGAGCTCGCGCGCGAGACGCTGGGGAAATAAACGCGTCAGCTGAAGAAATATGAAAAGCGAATACATAGATGCAAACCTTGTTCATCTTGCGCTCCATCTGCGGGTCGTCCAGCCGTGAGCGGAGCACTTTAATTGCGACCTGCAAATACAATCAGTGATCAATTCAGAGGAGGGGACGCGACGCGACGCAACGCACCCATCGCTCAGGCTGTCGATCCCACACGCCTTTCCAGACGTCGGCAAACCCACCATGGGCCTGGGATAGCTGAAACAAAAACATTTTAGCGACTCCACCACACGAGTTGGTTCGAATAGACGCGCACCTCCCCTCCCTCCGGATCTGCCCCGTCAGGTCCAACAACGTCGCCGGGTCCGCCTCCACATCTACATCACATCACATCTCAGCTCGGTTACCGCAGACCCACAAAGTGGCGATGCGCTACTCACAAGGCTCGCTCTCCGGCGGCGGTGTCGGCGGAATCTCGACGAAGCCCAGCCCGCCCATGGCGACCGCTTCGGTCGCGCCCGTCCCGAGGTGCCCGCGCGGGAAGGTCGTGTTGATCGAGAGGGGGCTGACGTCCTGCGAGCCGGAGCCGCCGAAGAAGCGCGGGAGGAGGTTCGGGCTGAGGAGCGAGTCTTGGTCGCTGGCGCAGTCGCGGTCTTGGAGCAGGAGGGAGGAGGACTCGGAGCGGGGGCCTTTGCGCGCGACGAGGCTCCAGGAGCGCGCGTGCGAGCGGCGCCGGCCGCCGGGGGCTTCGTCTTCTGTGGGGTGTGTTAGTTGGGAGGGGGGGGGGGGGGTGGGATGTAGGACGAACCAGAGAGGATACCGCCATGACGGTCGTCGGCGCTTTCCAGCGAGCTGCGGCCGGAGTCGGGCGAGAGGTCGGGGATGTACACGGACGGGACGAACGCCTCGAGGGCAGCGCTCCACTGGTCGTACTGCTCAGCACACGTCGTGTAGAATTCCAACGTCCGCGGCGAATTCGCCTCGTCGATCCACTCCAGCTCGAATGCTAGATCGAAACCTCCACTGTTAGCGACTCCGATAATTAAAATTAATTGCCAGACGACGACGCACTACTGTCCGAAAGCCTCAAAACCTTCATGCGGGGGACCGGGATCGCGTGCACCAGATTCAGCGGCGTCGAGCGCTGCAGCGCGGGACCGAGCTCCCACGCGCGGACGGGGTACTCGTACGGCTCGCCGTCCGCCTGCCGCCGCCCGAAGTCCTCCGTGCAGCACAGGAGCATCATCTCGAACAGGAAGACCGCGTAGGGCATGTGCATGCCCGCGACGTGCACGCCGAGCAGGTCGTCGAGCAGCAGCGGGCCGAGCTCGCTCGGGTCGACGTCCGCGCGCCAGGTGAAGGCGCGGCCCTTGAAGATGCGCGCGGAGCGCATGGTGCGGACGAGGAAGCCCATCTCGTCGAGGTTCTCGGACGTCTCTTGCAGGTGGAAGACGGCGTTGCAGAGCGCGTCGTAGGTCGAGGATTCGGCTGGGGAGGTTACGGAGAGGATTTTCTGGACGGAAGGTGTTAGATATATCGCGCTGGAGGGCAGGTGTTTGAAGTACCTCGAGAAGAGCATAGTAGCTCGAGGTGCGGATTAAAAGAACGGAGACATTATTGAGCAATATTTGAGCGTGGCTGGCGAGAAGGGGCTAGCATGGAATTCAGACAGTGCCAATTTATCGTCTCCGTGAAAAACCTTACTTGAGAATCATCTAAATATCCCTGCAAAAGATCCGCGAGGTCCAGATAATTGGCACATATCGACCGATACGCGCCAACCGCGTTTTTCCTCTCCTCGGCCTACATACACGTTCAACCAGGATCCAGGAAAAGTTGAGGCTATGCTCCACATACCTCGAAGGAAAATATCCACTCCCAATCTTCCTTCAGCGCCATGTTCTCACTGGCGTCTTCAAGCCGCTGGAGGACGCGGTCATGGTACTGCCGCAGGAGCGGACGGTTGATGATGAGACACTCGAGACAGTGATTCAACGGCCGCATCCCCTCCGAGAGCATCTCGGCACAGTCCTGCATTGCAATCCATCATTAGCCAAGCTGCATCAGACAGTGAGGATGGATGGTACCCACGCCCGTCATGCGCAGGGTGGCGATGTGTGCCTGCTCGGTGTCGAGCAGCTCCTGGATGTACTCCGCGCGGAGCAGGGCGGCGTGCTTCGGGAGGACGAACACACCCGGGTACGAGTCTTGCAGCGCATTAAGGACGCGCCCGACTGTTTTCAAAACCTAAGACGCTGTCAGTATTTGATGTTGCGCACTCCATATGGAACAACGCACCTTTGAGAAGCCGGAAAGGGTGCCGCCAAAGAGATCCTGGACCTGGTCTCGCGCGTTAAAAAATGTATCGGAAAAATACTATACTGTGAACGCACCCGCAGGACTTCTCCAAATGGCAGCTTTTGCTGGAGCTCCAGCAGCTGGACACGCTGGATGAAATTGGTGAAGTACTTCTCGCGGTGCGGCAGGCCCAGGCCGATGTCAGGTTTGTCGGGGTCGATGGTTACGAGTATGTCCCGGGGCGACGGGGATCCGAGAAGGTCGAGTAGAGTCGCCAGTGAGGCACCCAGGGCAAAAGTTTCCCATAAGAGCGGGAAGGGCGCGGTGGTGTGTTTTGTACGCTTAATGTATTCGAGCCTTGGGGTGTCTGTGAATACCCACTCTGCACTTGCGAACCTGGGAGCGCTCACCATGGGCGAAACTCGATGATGAGGTCGAGGCGCGCGAAGATGCGCTGGGCCTCGCGTCGGAGCGCGTCAGACGGGGCCTTTGGGGCTTGAAGAAGGCTCATTTAGCGTCATAAATATGACGGAGAGGTAAAGAATGAGAGAAGGACCGTGGCGGTCAGGAATGGCCTGTTATGAGACGAGCGCTCGTTCTTGTGGCGCTGCACATCAAATGACAAGGTTCAACCGAAAGCGGTTTGAAAGCGGTGATGATATCAAGAAAGAAGGGCGGTGACTCTGAGTCGGATATCATAGGATATCATCCATGTCACAAGTGAAGGGCCCACCTGACAGAAAACCGAATTGAATGGAAGGGAAAAAAAATAGACGTGGAAATTTGTAGCTGGATTCAAAAGCTGTAAGACGGAGGAATGATGATAATTGCTTTACTTGCCATGGACCGGAAGACGGACGTAGTTACTTGTAGATGCTTGTTTCCGTTCAACAAGCGCAAGAACGGTCCCGGTTGCCTCTAGCGACGATCTGCGATCTGGAGAAAGTTAGCACATGTTCCTGGCTCTTTTTTCCATCTTCGGCCTTCCGACTTGGTGCGCGGAGCCTAGTGAACCCGGGTCCCTTTCCATCGCGCGAGATCGTGCGGGTCTTCGAAACGACTCGGACTGTCGAGATTTGACAAGATTCCAAAGTTTTTGGT
The DNA here is from genome assembly GCA_014925785.1 of Mycena galopus ATCC 62051. Lineage (NCBI taxonomy): Eukaryota > Fungi > Basidiomycota > Agaricomycetes > Agaricales > Mycenaceae > Mycena > Mycena galopus. The sequence goes on from WIQG01000510.1 coordinate 67,591, forward strand.
ATCAAACCACAGTCTTTTCCTCTCCGTTCGTCTCTCCCCATCTCGGAGCCGCAACTCAAAGAAGCAATTAAGTAGAGAGCTCACAACCATCGACGTTAATGAAAGGATCAGCGTTCACTACCGGTGGCTGTGATGTGGCTGTGTCTTCCTCTGCACTTTTTCTGCTGCCATGGTTTCCCTAGACGCTTTGGTAGACTTGCACCGGACATCGTTGCTGGTATCCTTGCTCTCCATTATCTTCAACCCCGTCGCATGGAACATTGTGGCCCAGAATGGTGCATATAACCGCCGCAGCAATTTTTCTGATAAGCTGTTCTGACCTGGGCGCCGACAGAGTACAGGAATAAAACTATCACTCGCATGTTCGGGGGCAACGCGTACTATGGGTGCTACTTCCTCGCCGCGCTAATCTTTGGATTCGGAATCTTCCGCGATTCCCTGTACGTCGCGTTTTTTCCTAATTTTTTTTTTTTTCGAGGTCGAGAATTGACGGTTTACGCGTCAGATACCACCGCGCGCTGCTCGAGCAGCCGCAGCACTCGTTGCTCCCCGCGCCGTACGACACGCTCGTCCCCGCGGCGCTCTTCGCGGCCGGCCAGACCTTCGTCGTCACCTCAACGTGGGCGCTCGGAGTGACCGGCACCTTCCTGGGCGACTATTTTGGCATCCTCATGGACCACCGGGTGGAAGGGTCCGTCCGTTGCGTTTCCATGCCTCTCCTCAACCTGCTCACACCATACGCATACATACAGCTTCCCGTTTAACGTCCTCCGCGACCCGATGTACGTCGGGAGCACCATGTCGTTCGCCGCGACCGCGCTGTGGTGCGTCTCTTGTCGTTACTTGGGCTGAATAACAAACAACGTGATGACGCGGCATAGGTACGAGCGTCCGGCAGGCCTCTTCATCACGTTCTACGTGTACATCGTATACGTCGTTGCCCTGCGCTTTGAAGGGTGGGTCGCATGCATAATATTTGCTGATTTGGTTCCTGATGATTCCATATAGGCCCTTCACGGACATGATCTACTCGAAGCGGGAAGAGGAACGCAAAAAGGCATAGAAACCATCAGCCTTGAGTGAGGTTCCACGACTAGAAAAAGTAGAATAATCGAAGAATAGACGCTGCATGCATTCGATGAAATCTTGGTTTCATGCGCCATGCGGGAGAGCTATTGAAGCATTTTGAACGAAGTGTTAATTACACCTGAGACCAAAGTTTGGAGGGCGCTATTACTTGGGCGCTAGCACAAAAGAGGATGCCTCCTAGACCGGTGAGAGCTGTCGATAGACACACTTTTGATAGACAGATTCGTCGCCGGTCTAGTTTGCCTCCGGTGTACACTGTAATCCGTTTTCTGACAACTGACATGGCACCGTGCTGCAGGGAAGCCGTGTTTATTTAGAAAACCCACCGCAATTACTATAGTACTTTTTTCTTTCACGTCGTGAACTCATACTTGTCCACAACCTTATCCCAGATCGCCCGCGTATCAACCGTAGCACCCAGCCTCGCCGCCAGCAGGAACGCGCCGCTCAGTTTCCTGCACAGCACACAGCACGCATCAACACCACATCATCCCAACGCAAACAGCGCACACACCTATTCAAGCTGTACGTCTCCCTTGGCGGCGGCGTCAAGCGGTGCTGCAGCATCACCGGGATCTGCGCGCGTATCTGCGCGGTGATCTCCGCCCACTGCGACCCCTGCCCGAACGCGAAGGGCTGCGGCGTGCCGGGCTTGAAGGGCGTGGCGAGGAGGAGCATGGAGGTGACGTGCGCGTCGAGCATTAGCTGTCGTCGAGGTGCGTTAGCCGTTAGCACCGTAGAGTGAGGGAAAGGAGGCAAGGAGGAGAGGAGGAGAGGAGGAGAGGCACCCACCTGATCCTCTTCGCCCGTAAGGTAGCCCAGCTTAAGACTCCACTCCACGCACGCCGCGCGGTCCTCGCGCGCCGCGGCCTGCAGGAGCCGCAGCCAGCCGTCCATGAACGCCGTCTCGTACGCGCGCGTCGCGCCAAAGTCCACCAGCTCCACACGGCGCGTGCGCGCGTTCCAGAGGAAGTTCGACCAGTTCGGGTCCGTCTGCATGAGGCGGAACTGGAAGAGCTCTTTCAGGCAGAGCTCGATGATGCGCGCGGCGATCTGCAGCGCCAGTCAAAAGTCAGAAACTACGCCGTGCAGGTGGGGGGGGGGAGAGAACGGACGTCATCGCGGTCGCGCTGGTCCAGGCGGCTGACATCGGCCTCGCCGACGCTGGTTCCCTCTACATGCTCCATGACGAGCACGCGGTCCGTGCTCCCGTCCCACACCCACGGCACCTTGAAGCGCTCGTCGCTCCCCAGGCGCTCCGGCGCGCCAAACGCCCGCAGATTCTCCGCCTCGCGCGCGTAGTCGCACTCGTCCGCCAATTCCTGCTTCATCACCTTTCGCACCAAACCAGTCAGCGCTTTATCTGGAGAGCACGGCAGCACACACCTGCATCGTGCGGTCGAGGAAGAGGCCCTTGGGCAGGAGCCGCCCCGCGGTGAGGAGCAGGCTGATGTACCCGAGGTCGCTCGCGATCGAGTTCGCGATGTTGGGGAACTGGATCTTGACTGCGACACGTGCGGGCGCGCCCGTGGGGGATACGTCCGCGGCGAGGGTGGCGGTGTGGACCTGCCCGATGGAGGCGGCGGCGAACGGAACGCGGTCGAAGGTGGTGAATGCGCGGGCCCAGTCGGGTCCGAGAGAGCTAGTGAGGACTTTCTGGTGTTCCATGAGCGCTGGGAAGCAAGTGCGGATAAAAGAGCGACCTCTAGTTGCCAATCGGGCATGTAGTGCGCGCTGTCTTGCACGCGCCGGAATATTTTGTCCACGTCGGCGGGGAGGACGTGCGTGTCTGGATTCCAATTTTATTAGCTGTACCGTCATATACTAGGGGAAGCTTACCCTGAATGCTCAGAAATTGTCCAAGCTTTAGTGCAGCGCCTCGCATCTGAGAGAGCTTGGACACAAGCCGCGTTATATTGGCTTCCGTCATCATCACCGACTGCTGGGGGCCCTCTGAGCTAGGGCTGGCGGTGCGGCGGATAATTTCAGAGGCGGCGCCATACCCAAGTGAAGCCGCGAGACCTTGCACCGAGCTTCAAGACGAAACCACGACGGTTGCACAGAAACGCTTACCACCGTAGTGAAATAATCGGCCGAGTCGGGATGAGGGAACTTTTGAAGACTGAAGCTGCCGTGTTGACACTGGCTGGTCGTCACTGAGCTGGAAACCGAAAATTAGCGCAAGTGAAAATCGGAGAGGTTCACTCACCTCGGGCAAGCGCTCCAATTCCAAAGGCGGCTCCTCAGGGACTTCCTCATTGAGCAAGGGCTTCGAGTCCCCTTCTATGGGATCATGCCGGGTTTGAAGGGTAGCCTCCAACGCATCCGATGCGGGAACGGGAGAGGCGGCAGGCGCAACAAATGAAATAGCGGGGTTTCTAGCCAAGCCTCCATCTATTACACGCGGGTTTTGGATCACGGGGGCGGCGTTTTTGGATTCGTTTTTGGTGTCTAAGACTGCAGGCTTCACCCCAGACAGAGCAGACGCGACAGAAGAATCCTGGACCGCGTCGACAGAGTTTTCTAGCGCCCATTTCACAGATTTAAGACCTTCTGAGGCGTCCTGTGCAGGTGGAGATTGCCTTTGAGTAGTCCGTTTTATGCCGCTTGCACGCGTGTTTTCTAGGGCGATTTGGGAGGCCCTGATGCGAGCAACGTGCACGAGTATATCACAGGCAGAGGATGCAACACATAGCCAGTTGAGCACTGGGCCAGGTGGCATCAATTGGCATATAAAAGTCTTTGCGGAGAAGGGATGCGACACGACGAGAATTGATGCCCGGTTCGGAACTTCCCGGGGACTTTCGCACTGAACCGTCATCTCCATGCTCGAAAACTCCTCGAGACTTTCGCAAGATACATCTACTCGGCGGTGCTCGCTGGGACCCTCGAATCGTCACTGACTGGTCTCTGTCTGGCGAGACTGGCAGCTGCACGAAACCATGTCTGGCATCTACGTTTATAGTCAAATAATCAACGAGACTCGAGTTACCTCAAAAGCTTTCATACACTGCAGCCTTTGAAGATCTTTCTGACACCTAGATCCTCGGAGGTCCGTCCTTGGCCGCAATCTCGCGCGCTGTCTATGATGTTGGCCGGCGCGCTGCGCATCGACACTTTGCCGCGGCGACTGAGGCCGCCGCATCGACGCTTGCCGTGGCAACTGGGGATTGTCTGTCAGCGCCTGCCACTCTGTCGCACACCTGATTAGCCTACTTTGACCAAATAATCAAAGCGCTGTTTCGTGAGTTATATACTTAGATTTCTAGTTTGGGACCACGGCACCGACTTTCGCTCATCACTAGAATTTTACAGCTCTTTCCTGTGAAAGCGGGCATCCGTCGGTACAGATTCTCAACTGGCAATATTGCATACCCATGACCAATCGTATTGTAAGCAATTACATTCGGAAACACAGCGCCAGAGTTTGCAAAAAATCACAGGAGCGCAACTCTGCTGGCGCATGCCTACGATAGACTTTGGGTACAGCTGAGCGAGAGATTGGCTGAGTCATAACTAAATGACCTTTAACCGTCTCGCATTGCGCAACCTTCGAAGTTTCATGAATTGAGCAACATGCCACGGGTTAAGCGCATGATGTCGATCTCATTTCGCTGTTTCCACAAAGCTTTGTTCTCACCTACTCCATATTCCCACCTGCTCCATACTTGGAATGCAATTAAGGTGCAGGATTTTAATTGTCTTCGCAAAATACCGCCATTATTGATGACCCTCTGCAGCAGGATGTATCATCCAAGCGACTCTCATACAGTTTGTCTAGTTTTCACTTACTGACGTTCATGATTGAATCCTCATTCTGCTTCCAAACAACGGCCACTTCCTTAAATCCGATGGGAAAGCAAATCAATCAAAAATCAAAGCGCGTTCCAACTAAGTATATGAGTCTATACTTGGACCACTCTCAATTAGGACCGCCATTATTCAGAGCCATTAATTTTCAGGTTGGTGCTATAGCTCCCTTCGCGACCTGGTCGCCTCTTCCACAATTATTCAGGCACTGCGTCGCCTGCAGACCCATGATCCTAACAGAAATCGGACGCAGTTTTTACACATGATACCAATCCCTGGAGTAGAAGTAATCTGCTCCTATGCAGCGTTCACACCGACGAAACTCCACCTCGCTGTCAGCTCTTTCCCTTTCCAACATCACCGACATGACCAGTCGCCACCGCGATGCCCCCGGTTCAACTGCTTTTGGCCCCGCCAAATACGATCACACCTTTACATATTCTGAATTATTTCCCGTTCTAACAGTCTGTGGACAGCTGTCGGCGGCAGCAAAGTTGAACGGATGACCTCAAGCTCATCTAGCCTCGAATACTCATTTTCGAAATATAAAAGGTCAGTGTCCTCTTCTCAACTCTCCAGCAATCCAGCTCTTCTCCTCTCCAACCCAGCCAACTCGCACTCTAGTACTCAATGCGCTTCACACCCGCCACCGTTGCAGCGGTCGCCGCGATCTTCGCGGTCTCCTCCGCCGCTCTTGCCGGCGACGCGTCGCAGTCCGACCACCAGGTGGGGCTCTGCTATTTACTTCCCGTACTCGCAAGTCAGCGCGATTCCATGCTGACCTCGCCTCTGCACGCAGAAATGCAGCCCATGCCGCACGGAAAATTCTTGTGTAAAGGGCCGCTGCGTCCAGCGCAACGTCTGCCCCACCGGATATGAGCTCAAGGGCGAGCAGTGTTGCCCGCCGATCCGGTACGTTGCGCGCGGCGACGACGGATACGGGAAGGGCGGTGATGATGGTCACGGTAAAGTGAAAGGTTAATCTCTGTCGAACGAAGATCTAACTCTTCTTTCTTTCAAGGCAAGGGGAACGGAGGCCATGATGGCAAGGGTAACGGCGGCCACGAAGGAAAAGGCAACGGAGGGCACAAGGGAAATGGCGGCCACGAAGGTAAAGGCAAGGGCGGCAAGGGCAAGGGCGGACACAACAGCTATCCGCGCGGTGGAGGCGATGGTCACAAAGGCAGGTCTTCCCGACATCTAAGGCGTGCTAGCTTTAATTGAAAGTGGTTGTAGATGGCGGCCACAATGGCAAGGGAAACGGCGGCCATGAAGGCAAGGGGAACGGCGGGCACAATGGCAAGGGGAACGGCGGTCACGACGGACAAGGAAACGGCGGGCACAGCGGCAAGGGAAACGGTGGCCACGAAGGCCAGGGAAATGGCGGCCACAATAGTTACCCGCGCGGAGGGGATGGCGGCTACAATGGTTAATCTTTCCGATCAAGCACATGCGCGATCTAACTCGAAGAATCTTAGATGGCGGCCACAATGGAGGTCACGACGGCAAGGGGAATGGCGGCCACGAAGGCAAGGGGAACGGTGGCCACAACGGAAAGGGGAATGGTGGCCATGATGGTAAAGGCAACGGCGGGCACGACGGCAAAGGAAACGGGGGGCACGACAACTATCCGCGCGGTGGGGATGGTGGTTACAATGGTTAGTGTTTCTGAAATGGGATGCGTACTGGATTTAACTGAAAAGCATTGCAGATGGAGGTCACAGCGGGAAGGGCAACGGAGGCCACGACGGCAAGGGAAATGGCGGCCATGACGGCAAAGGAAACGGTGGGCACGACGGCAACGGGAACGGTGGGCATAACGGAAAGGGGAACGGCGGACACGACGGCCAAGGAAATGGCGGCCACAGTTATCCGCGCGGAGGGGATGGTGGCTACAATGGTTAGTCTCTCTGATTCAACACATGCACGATCTAACTCGCAAAATATTAGATGGCGGCCACGGAAAGGGTAACGGAGGCCACGATGGCAAGGGGAATGGCGGCCACGAAGGCAAGGGGAATGGCGGCCACAACGGAAAGGGGAATGGTGGTCATGATGGTAAAGGCAACGGTGGGCACGACGGCAAAGGAAATGGCGGGCACAACAACTATCCGCGCGGTGGGGATGGTGGTTACAATGGTTAGTATTTCTGAAATGCGACGCGTACTGGATTTAACTGAAAAGAATTGTAGATGGAGGTCACAACGGGAAGGGCAACGGAGGTCATGACGGCAAGGGGAATGGCGGCCATGACGGCAAAGGAAATGGTGGGCACGACGGCAAAGGGAACGGTGGTCACGACGGAAAGGGGAACGGCGGACACGACGGCCAGGGAAATGGCGGCCACAATAGTTATCCGCGCGGAGGGGACAATGGTTAGTCTCTCTGATTCAACACATGCACGATCTAATTCGCAAAATATTAGATGGCGGCCACGGAAAGGGCAACGGAGGCCACGACGGCAAGGGAAATGGCGGCCATGAAGGCAAGGGAAACGGCGGCCATGACGGCAAGGGAAACGGCGGGCACAACGGCAAGGGTAACGGAGGCCACGACGGTAAAGGCAACGGCGGGCACAACTATCCGCGCGGTGGGGATGGTGGCTACAACGGTTAGTCTTTCTGGTTCAGCACATGTGCGATATAACTCGAAAATCTTAGATGGCGGCCACGGAAAGGGCAACGGAGGCCATGACGGCAAGGGAAATGGCGGCCATGAAGGCAAGGGAAATGGCGGCCAGCACGGCAAGGGAAACGGCGGTCATGACGGTAAGGGAATGGCGGACATGAAGGTGGATATGGCTGGTGAAAGGTCCCCGAAATTGGGAGTTCGCCTTGCAGCGTGCGCCAGTTGCCCGAATTGTCTTCTCTTCCTGGGACACTACCTTGTACTAATATGTATCATCGTCGCTGTACTTTTTGTACTTGTATCTGAAATATTTTGACGCGTCTAAACCTCGCGGGATGAGCATCGAGCGGAATGCAAGTTTTGTCTCATCTAAGCTCGAAGAAATGGAACAGTCCTTGGATAATGGCGTGGTCATTTTTCTTGACATTTCCCATCATAGATGCCAGTGGGTACTTATCGATTATTGATCCTACAATTCGACTGCCCTCTCATCACTCAGCGGAAAAACCAACCAGTCGCAAAGAACCAATCCCTGAACACATCCAGCGACTCACCACAGCCCAGTCGCGGCTATACTGGAGAATGAGGTATGCATTTCAAGGTCCGTTTGAACTGTCGTTCCACATTTATTTTTTGGACTTCCTTTCGCTATGTATCACGTAAACCTTCCTAATCGAGTCAAAAGCGTTCTGTTTCCATATTAAGATGCTTGCTAATAGCGGTGTTTATAATTTATGATTTGGGGGACGCAAAAAGAGAACGTAAGTTTGAAAGTTGTCGACAGTATCTAAGCACTAGTACTCTCGCCACATTGTGCCATTCTTGTCTAAATCGGGAAGAGCAGTGACAGTCAATTATCAAGGGAAGTCAAAGTGTTTGTCGGACCTCAGAGGTGGATTCACGAGGACATTCACGATTGGATTCACGCCCATGAATCCATTTTTGAGAATCCATACCCAATTTGAACCTCCCGATTCTCGACTGGATTCTCGCCGCATCAATTATTGCTTTCCGACGCTTTCCCGAAGGACCCAAACATTTCTCTATGTATTTGTCCTCCAGATCCCACCATTTTCATTCTCATGCCTCAAGGTTCAGCGCTTTCCCGCCTCGAAGAAGCCCAAATTCTAACGTCATGGATTGGTCTTAGGCCCTGATTAACGTCAACACGCATTGGGGTAGGTTTAGCTCCAACTTCGAAATCACGCCACCCTCTTCAAGACCTGTGCGTGCGCGAATGATCTACCCACGAGAAATGGCCAGCAAAAAAATCCGCTATAAATGGGACCAAAAAGAACTAGGTGAGCTGCGCGGCTGTGGTCGAGCCATGTAAGAAATCATCTCTGGTATAGATCAAGAAAACTCTGCTAGATTACACTTCAGTCGTTACGGAATGCACGATTATAGGCGATACAATAATAAAGTCCGTTCTTGCCCTTGAAGCTTTAATGATCTTCCTGCGCCCGAGCCATTCCGAAGAGCTGGGCAGATCCCTCAGAGCAGGAACAGAGCAACATTGAAAGGACGCGACCTGTTTGATATCCTTGACGCTCATCTTGTGCAGGCTGCCCCCAGCCTTGCCCTCGCCCAACGCGGCGTCCGATAGCCCAGACTTGACGTCCTGGAGCTCGAGCATCCTGTTGGCGCATGGATAAGGACACGCACTACGCAGGTGATCTAATCGCGTACCGCTCCTCGATGGTGTTCTCGACGACCAGTCGCTTCACCCATACGTTCTTATCTTGACCGATACGATGAGCACGATCATATGCTTGCGTCTCAGAGGCCGCGTTCCAGCTACAATGATGCGGTCAATATAGAATGACAATAGGGCACCGGGCGATGGCACCTAAGGTCTATGCTACAGAAGTTGCATTGTCAGAAGAATACGCGATGCATGGGTGGTACACTCACTTGATAATGCGGTTAGCAGAGACAAGATTCAGCCTAGAAATAGGATGAGTACACAACGACTGCAGTACGACCACTACACTGCCCAACACTGCCGCATTTCGTACTAATCGACACATCAGTCTGGAAACTGCGACAATACCGTGGAAGTACAGACCTGATGAGAATCACCTTCGGCCCACCCGCCCTCTTGAACGTGGCTAGAACGGCATCCCGCTGCGGACGATCCATCGTCCCGTCGAACCTTAGACTGCGCATCCCATGTCGCGAGAGTAATATTTCGATGAGGTCGAGCATCGAGGTCCCTGCCATTCCGGTCAGCCCGAATGAAAGACGTCTGGGCGGAGCTTACACTGCGAGTACACAATCGTCTTGTCTCCACTCGCATCCCACTCTTTCAGCAGGTCCATCATCGCGAGCATCTTCGTGCTCGGCTCGAGATCGTCGTCGCCGCGGCCCCAATTGGAGATTACCGCATCCGACGGAAAGTCCACTTCATCCTCGTCGCCCGCCTTGCGCGACCGAGCCTTCGGTTTCCCCTTCTTCCCCGTGGAGATCGACTCCTCCTGCGCATAGGTACGAAGGCCATGTCAGCCAGATATATATGTATATACGGTGCACGAACCTCCCCCTGCTTCTTAAGCAGCGACCCCACATCGGGAAACCCGGCATATCGTCGTCGTCGTCCGAGTCGATCCTCCGGTCCTCAAACGCCAGCTCCTGCTCCGGCTTCACCGCGCGCACATTCACCTCGTCGCGCCACCTGTCCTTCGGGCGCTTTGCATCACGTTTCGACCGCGCGTGCTTCTGCAGCTCGTCCTCGGTCGGCTCGAACGCAGAGGACTTGAAGACCTTGGTAGCCGTGAGGTCCGTCATCTGTGGCATGTCGGGCACGGGCGCAGCCCCTTCGCCGCGGCCTCCTCGTACGCCTTCTCCGCAGCGAGGTTCTGCTTTTCGTTCCCTTCGCCACTGCAGACATGGCAGGGCAGTTAGCGCGGAGACATTCAAGAGACAAACGGGACGCACAACACTCCATCGTGCGCGATAGGCGAGTTGCTCAGATCGAGGGTGCAGTCTGTCGCTCTTTCGGTCAAACAAAATTA